>CAUZXS010003590.1:150000-172500 GCA_963585895.1 Sepioteuthis lessoniana
AGCCAAGATATAGGAATGGAATTTAGGATTGAAAAATGTGCAATGATTATAATAAAAAAAAGTGAAATAACTTAAAAAAAAATAGAATTTCCCAATCAGGAAAGAATTAGAAAAATTTGGAGAAAACGAAAACAATTGTGAATATTAGAAGTGGATAGCATAAAAAAATGGAGATGAAAGAAAAAGAAAATAATTCTTCAGAAGATCATGAAAACTACTCAAAACCAAACTCTACAAAAAGAAACAAATCAAAAGAATAAAAATTTGGGTAGTCTTCTTTGCAAGTTATTCTTGACTCTTCTGAGAATGTTCATAAGTGGAATTCTGGACTTTAGAAAAATTGATTATAAAACAAGGAAAATGATGACGAAGCACAAGGCATTAATCTCAAGGGACCCACACACACATATTCTATATGTAAAAAAAATGAGAAAGAGAGCTAATGTGAAGAGCCTGCAAGAAGTAAAATAATAATAATAATAATAATAATAATAATAATAATAATAATAATAATAATAATAATAATTGGTTGTTTGGAACAGTAACTAAATGATTATTAAAGGGACTGTAGGACCTGGAAGTTGGCGGACGAGTGGAGATCATTTAAACTGTTACATTATTGAGAATGGCCAGAATACTAAGAAGAGTCCTGGAGACTTGAGGGGACTTGCTGTCACTCAGACTCCAGTGAAAAACCATCAGCTAACTCTAATGAGTGAATAATAACAATAATAATAATAATAATAATATGGATGGCATCAAACTTTTTGCTAAAAACCAAAAAGAATTGGAAGCTCCAATAATAACTGTGAGAATATACAATTAAGATATAGAAATGGAATTTGGCATTGAAAAATTCGCCATGCTAGTAATGAAAAGTGGCAAATGACACATGACAGAAGGAGTCGAACTACCCAATCAAGTAATAATCAGAACGCTTGGAGAAAAGGAAACCAACAAACACTTGGGGACATTGGAAGCTGACACCATCAAACAACAGGAAATGAAAGAAAAAAATTTAAAAAAAGAGTATCTTAGAAGAACCACAAAATCTCTGGAGACAAAACTCTGGAGCAGAAACCTCATCAAAAGAATAGATGCCTGAACTGTACTCCATGTTAGATACTCAGGACTATTCTTGAAGTTGACCACAGAAGAACTTAAACAAATGGACCAGAGAACAAGAAAACTAATGATAATGTATAAGGCCTTACATCCGGAGATGATGTTGACAAATTATATGTGTCAAGAAAAGAGGGAGAAAGAGAACTTGCCAGCATTGAAGGAAAACTGATTACAGCCACCCGAAACAGTACTAACGACATCAGGATCAGCGGAATGACAATAACCAGAAAACAAGAATGGGGAGAAAAGCAACTCTATGAACGTTTTAAGCGACTAACAAGCGACATCTTACACAAGAACACGTAGACGTGGCCGAAAAAAGGAAACATTAAGAGAGAAACTGATTCTCTTCTAATAGCAGCATAAACGGATCACCAAATCTCGCTGGTGTAAAAAAAAACTCTCAAAAGAGAACAAATAATAGTGACGACTGGGTTAGCAAGGTGACCCACTAGGAAATGCGCAAGAAATTTAAATTTGACCATGCCAACAAATGGTATATGTACAACCCAGCACCTGCCCTAGAAAATGACACGCACAAACTCCGGTGGGACTTTGATATACAAACGGATCACCTAATCTCGGCCAGAAGACCAGACATTTTAATAATCAACAAAAAAAAAAAAAAAAAAAAAAGAAAATCTGCAAAATTGTTGACTTTGCTGTCCCGGCAGACCACTGAATAAAACTGAAAAAATGTGAAAAGAGAGATAAGTACCTTGATCTTGCTAGAGAATTGAAAAAAACTATGGAAGCTGACAATTATACCAATTGTGATTGTTACTTTTGGCACGGTAACTAAAGGATTATTAAAGGGCCTGGAAGATTTAGAAGTTGGTGGCTGAGTGGAGACCATCCAAACAACAGCATTATTGAAAACGGCCAGCATACTGAGAAGAGTCCTGGAGACTTGAGGAGACATACTGTCACTCAATCTCCAGTGAAAGGCCATCAGCTTACGCTGATGTGAAAAATTCTAATGAATAATAATAATAATAATAATAATAGGGATAAGGATAAGTACGTTGACCTTGCTAGGGAATTCAAGAAAATATGCAACATGCAGGAGACAATTATACGACAGCATTATTGAGAACGGCTAGAATACTGAGAAGAGTCCTGGAGACTTGAGAAGGATTGCTGTCCCTCAAACTCCAGTTAAAGACCATCATCTAACGCTGATGTGAAAAACTCTAATGAGTAAATAATAATAATAATAATAAACGTAATTGGTGTGCTTGGTACAAAGACCAATGGTTGGTACAGGGAGTGGATGACTTGAAGATAAGAAGATGAGTGGAGACCATCCAAACTACAGCATTATTAAGCTCGGCCAGTATACTGAGAAGAGTCCTGGAGACTTGAGAAGGATTGCTGTCCCTCAAACTCCAGTTAAAGACCATCATCTAACGCTGATGTGAAAAACTCTAATGAGTAAATAATAATAATAATAATAAACGTAATTGGTGTGCTTGGTACAAAGACCAATGGTTGGTACAGGGAGTGGATGACTTGAAGATAAGAAGATGAGTGGAGACCATCCAAACTACAGCATTATTAAGCTCGGCCAGTATACTGAGAAGAGTCCTGGAGACTTGAGAAGGATTGCTGTCCCTCAAACTCCAGTTAAAGACCATCATCTAACGCTGATGTGAAAAACTCTAATGAGTAAATAATAATAATAATAATAAACGTAATTGGTGTGCTTGGTACAAAGACCAATGGTTGGTACAGGGAGTGGATGACTTGAAGATAAGAAGATGAGTGGAGACCATCCAAACTACAGCATTATTAAGCTCGGCCAGTATACTGAGAAGAGTCCTGGAGACTTGAGAAGGATTGCTGTCCCTCAAACTCCAGTTAAAGACCATCATCTAACGCTGATGTGAAAAACTCTAATGAGTAAATAATAATAATAATAATAAACGTAATTGGTGTGCTTGGTACAAAGACCAATGGTTGGTACAGGGAGTGGATGACTTGAAGATAAGAAGATGAGTGGAGACCATCCAAACTACAGCATTATTAAGCTCGGCCAGTATACTGAGAAGAGTCCTGGAGACTTGAGAAGGATTGCTGTCCCTCAAACTCCAGTTAAAGACCATCATCTAACGCTGATGTGAAAAACTCTAATGAGTAAATAATAATAATAATAATAAACGTAATTGGTGTGCTTGGTACAAAGACCAATGGTTGGTACAGGGAGTGGATGACTTGAAGATAAGAAGATGAGTGGAGACCATCCAAACTACAGCATTATTAAGCTCGGCCAGTATACTGAGAAGAGTCCTGGAGACTTGAGAAGACTTGCTGTCATTCAAACTCCAAGGAAAAATCATCAGTTAACTCTGGCGTGAAAAACTCTCAAAAGAAAAAGAAAGAAGCAGAATTGTGGACTTTGATGTCCCGGCTGACCACAGAGTAAGATTGAAAGAAAAATGAAAAGAAGAGTAAGTACATGGACCTTGCTAGAAAATTAAAAAAAAAACGGTGGAACATGCAAGTGACATTGGTTATAATTATAATGGTACTCTTGGTACAGTTACCAAAAAATTAGTAAAGGGACTGGAGGACTTGGAAATAAGAGAAGGAACGGATACCATCCAAACTACTGCATTATTGAGATCGGCCAGAATACTGAGAAGAGTCAAGGAGATTTAAGGGAACTTGATATCACTCAGACTTCAGTGAGAAACCAACAACTAACACTGATGCGAAAAACTCTCAAAGGAGAAAGAAAATGGAAACTTCGGAAGACAAACTTAGGAAATTGATCAAAAAATTTCCAGGACTGTGTTGAGAAAATGTCCAGGGTGCATTGCATATACTAGTTATTTTCGGTTGCTTTTAAGCA
This sequence comes from Sepioteuthis lessoniana, assembly GCA_963585895.1. NCBI lineage: Eukaryota > Metazoa > Mollusca > Cephalopoda > Myopsida > Loliginidae > Sepioteuthis > Sepioteuthis lessoniana. Next base: position 153,980 of record CAUZXS010003590.1, read on the forward strand.
ATCAAGAAATAATAATATATATAAAAACTAGAAAAGATAAGAGACAGTCAAACAGACAGACAGACAGACAGGAACAAAAAAAGCGAGTAAGTGGGTGAGAGAGAGGTGGGGATGAAACAATAAACTTCATTATAAGTGAATGCAAGAAACTCATACAGGAGGAGAACAAGGCATGATAGGATTGGTAAGGTGATCCATAAGGAATTGTGCAAGCGAATAAAGTTTACCCATTCAAAAAATGGTATATGCAGAGATCAAAATCTGTACTTGAAAATGAGATGTGTAAAAAAGATAGAAACGGATATCCCAATCCCGGCAAGAAGACAAGATGTAATTTTAGTTAAGAAAAGGAAAAGAAATTATCAAATAGTTGACTTTGCTGTTCCAACAGAACCCAGAATGAAATTAAAAGGAAAAACCGGAGAAATACCAAAGACCTTTAAAAATAACTGAAAAATTATGGCACTTGAAAGTTACAGCAATACCAATCATAGTTGGAAAAATCCCGAAGAATCTATCAAAGAGATTGTAGGAACTGAAAGTCCGGGGAAGAATTGAGACAGCGACATTAAATTGATTATATAAATATGATTATTATTTTCGCATAAGGGAAAAGCAGACAGTAATATGACCCAAATCAAGATAAAACTGTTTTATTAGTATTCGTATTTGAGAGTTTTTTTTTACACCAGCGTTAGCTGATGGTTTTCCACTGGAGTTTGAGTGACAGCAAATGGAGAAAACTGAAGAGATTTCCTGATGTGAGTTATCACAAAGACTACAATAATAATAATAATAATAATAATAATAATAATAATAATAATAATAATAATAATCAGTGAATGCAGCAAATTAGTGCAGAAGGAATATAAGACTAGACACGACAGGGTCGGCAAGGTGATCCGCTGGGAAATGCGCAAGAAATTTAAGTTTGACAATACGAACAAATCTATATGCACAACCCAGTACCTGTCCTAGAAAATAACACGCACAAACTCCTTTGGGACTTTGACATACAAACGGATCACCTAATCTCGGCCAGAAGACCAGGCCTTATAATAATCAACAAAAAAAAAAGAACTTGCAAAATTGTCGACTTTGCTGCCCCTGCTGACCACAGAATAAAACTGAAAGAATGTGAAAAGAAGGATAAGTACCTCAACCTTGCTAGAGAATTGATGAACATGAAAGTGACGATTGTACCAATTGTGATTGGTGGTTTTGGCACAGTAACTAAAGGATTGTTAAAGGGCCTGGAGGACTAGGAAGTTGGCGGACGAGTAGGAGACCATCCAAACGACAGCATTATTGAAGACAATCAGAATACTAAGAAGAGTCCTGGAGACTCGAGGAGACTTGCTGTCACTCAAACTCTAATGAAAAATCATCGGCTGACGCTGATGTGAAAAACTCTAAAAGAGTAAATACTAATACTAATAATTATAATAATAATACCATATAGGCCAATTATATAAAGGTGAAAACTGATAATACGTAATAGTAAGTGTACGTTGTAGGTTATGAGAAAAATAGACCAAATCCTTAATTAAAAATAAGCGAATGTAGCCAACTAGCAACTATGCAAGATATTAAAATTTGATCTTACTAACAAATGCAAAAACCAAAACTCTTGAGGAGACTTGCTGTCACTCAAACTTCAGTGAAAAACCATCAGCTAAAGCTCATGTGAAAAACTCTCAAGGAGTAAAATAATAATAAATATAATGATAATCTCACACGAGAAAACATGGACGTGGCTGAGAAAGGGAAACCTTAAGCCGAACCTGAATCTCATCTGATATCAGCACGAAACAACGCCATAAGAACCAATCATATCAAAGCAAGAATAGATTAGACAGAGCAAAACAGCAGATGTAGGTTATGTGGTGATAGAGACGAAACTATCAATCACATAATAAGCGAATGCAGCAAATTAGCACAGAAAGAGTATAAGACTAGACACGACTGGGTGAGCAAAGTGATCCACTAGGAGTTGTGCAAGAAGTTTACATTTGACCATACGAACAAATGGTATATGCACAACCCGGAATCTGTCCGGGAAAAAAGAGACGAGGAAATTCCTATGGGATTTTGACCAACTAACAGATCACCTAATCTCGGTCAGACAACCAGACCTTATAGCAATCAACAAAAAAGAGGGCTTGCAGAATTGTGGACTTTGCTGATTCGGCTGATAACAGATTAAAATTGAAAAAAATCGAAAAGAAGAATAAGTACCTCGAGGTTGCTAGGGAATTGAAAAACCTTGGAATATGCGAGTGACGATAATACCAATCGTAATTGTCACTCTTGGTACAGTCATCATAAGATTGGTACAAGGACTGGAGAACTTGGAAATAAAGAGTCGGGTAGAGACTGTCCAACTACAGCATTATTAAGATCGGCCATAATCCTGGGAAGAGTGCTGGGGACTTGAGGAGACTTGCTGTTATTCAAATTCCCGTGAAAAACCATCAGCTAACGCTAACATGAAAAACTCTTAGAAGAGTAAAATAATGTTAATAATAATATTAATAATAATAATATGCTGTTTTATCTTGATTTGGGTCATATTGCTGTCTGCTTTTTCCCTTATTCAAAAATAATATTAATATTTCTATAATCATTTTAATCATTATACAAGATCCTTTTTTCTTTTTTATGCAACAGTCAAATTTAAAGTTTGGATCAAAGGTTTTATAATAATCCTTATCAGCATCTCATTTTTATTATCACTATTATCAATAATAATGATAATATTTCCTCATCTTGTTGTTCTTGTTTTTGTTCTTCTTATTATCATAACACCAATAACAATGATATAATCATCGAAATTCTTTTATATTAATCTCGTAAATTACACATTAGCACGAATAAAAATGACAGTTATAATTACCATATCCATAGTTATCAAAATCCTCAGTACAGCAATTGATAAAGTCAAAGGTGTAAGTTATCCTAGATTTTATATCGTAGGTAATCAATATTTGATCGCAACTCGTTGAATCCAAACTATTTCCGGCAATGACGATATAATTCCTATTCGATTGGACCGTGTGAGCAAAAATAAATAAATAAATAAAAATAAACAGAAAATGTAAATATGAACGCACAAAGAACGCAATTCTCTAAACTCTAGGCATGAAATAACCCGAGACCGGTTGACATACCGTCAAAATCAATCATCAGCCATATATTTATAACTGCCTTTTATTTGTTTCTTTTTTTTTTATAGGATTTCTGTAATGTGTCATTCAACTTACATTAGTTGAACTGTTACTACAAATGCATTAATTCATACAATAAACTATCCATTTAGCATGAACGACTTTATTATTTTATCATTTTTTGATTAAAAGAAGATAAAGTTAGACCTGTATTGCTGCTTCCGTCATTGACATCATGGTAATTGAAGTTGGAGGAGAAAGAGGAGTTAAGAGAAGGAAGAGGATGAGGAAGGGGAAGAAAAATTGATGCCCATTGATATTATTCGCTTGAAGATATTTATTTTTCTTCAAAAATACGGATATTATTCTCAACAACTTAGACGTATCTGTGACAATAACTGTGATTAGAATAAACTACTTCGCCTTTTATTGTCTTAATTATTCTGGAAGAAAAAGACTAAATCGTTTACATCTAATATTTGACTGCTGGCTTTAAATTTTCCGTTTGTTTTAATCTGTGATTCAAACGAAAATTTTGTTCACTGATAATAATTTCTTACACCATGGAAAAAGAATATTTGTTTTTGTTAAAATGTTTTCAGTTCGTTAGATGAACGATGCATTTAAACAGAGAAAGAAAGGAAAAAAAAGAAGGAATGAGAAATAAATGTTTGCCTTCAGTTAAGCTTTCTAGATATGTTAAAGATAGTTTAAATATGGAAGATTATTTGAGTAATATGTATACAAGAAATTTCAATATTATATGTCTGGCAGTACATATCAGATCGAGACTTGGGTTATGATTTTTCTGGATATGAAACAATCATATATTATTATTATTATTATTATTATTATTATTATTATTATTATTATTATTATTATTATTATTATTATCGTTAGTTGTAGTAGTAGTATATATTTTTCATCTTTACTTTCTGTTTTTTACAATCTTTCACCGGGACTTTACCCGAGACTAACCGTGTTGGAAAATAGTGATTATATGCAATTTATTACTCCTTTGAGAGTTTTCACATCTGTGCTAACCGATGGTCTTCCACTGGGGTTTGAGTGACAGCAAGTCTCCAGTACTCTTCTCAGTATTCTCGCTGATCTCCATAATGCTGTTGTTCGGATGGTCTCCATTCGTCTTTTTATTTCCAAATCCTCCAGTCCCTTTATCAATCCTTTGGTGACTGTACCAAGAGCACCAATTACTATTGGAATCATCGTCACTTTCACGTTCCGTAGATTTTTCAGTTCTCAGACAAAGTCGAGGTATTTATCTTTCATTTTACTTTCAGTTTTCCCCTGTGATCAGCTGAAACGGCTAAGTCTGCTATTCGGTGGGTTCCCCCTTTTATTTATTTATTTATTTTGCTGACTAGCACTAGATCAGGTCATCTGAGAGAGAATAGGTAATCTATTTGTATCTCAAAATCCCTGAGAAGCTTATACGTCTCATTCCCCAGGACGGATTCCGAGTTGTGCATATACAATTTGTTCAAATTGTCAAACTTCAACTTCTTACACATTCCCGAGTGAATTACCAACCCAACCCAGTCGTGTCTAGTCTTACACTCTGTATGGGCTAATTTGCTGCATTCGATTATTATGTGATTGATTGTTTCGCTTCTATCATAACATAACCCACATTTGCTCTTATCTATTTTCGCTTTGATATGATTGCTTCTTATAGCGTTGTTTTGTGCTGTTATCAGAAGGGATTGAGTTTCTCTCTTACGGTTTCCCTTTTATAGCCATGTCCAAGTTGTTTAGTATGAAATTTCGTTTGTTTGTCGCTTGAAGTGCCCATAGAGTTGTTTTCTTTCCGATTTTTGTTTTCTGGTTATTTCTGTTCTTTTGATGATTGTGTTGTTTGTATTGTTTTTGATGGCTGTAATCAGTCTTCCTCCACGCTCGTGTTGGCAGTCTTCGTGTTGTTATATCAATGCGTCAACGCAATCTTGAATGCTGTCAAGTCCTCTTCTTCCTTCGTTTCTTGACACATACTGTCTGTCTTGTTCTCTGGTCTTTTTGTTTAAGTTCTTCTCTCGTCCACTTCAAAAATGGTCTCGAGTATCTTACAAGGGGACAGCACTGCGATTTGTCCTTCTGATTAGATTCCTGCTATATAATTTGGTTTCGAGTAGTTTCTTGTTCTCCTGATATTTACCTTTTTTAATTTTTTCTTTTATCTCCATTTGTTTGATGTTGTCCGCTTCCAATATTACCAAGTATTTTTAAGTTTCTTTTTTTTCCGTACGTTCTGATTTTCTCTGGGTTTGGTAGTTCTATTTGTTCTATCACGGGTCGTTTCCAGCTTCTCATTATTAGCATGGCGCATTTTTCTATGCCAAATTCCATCCCGATATCCTGGCTGTATATTCTCACTGCCTGTTTGAGGGTTTCCAATTCTTTTTCGTTTTTGACAAACAGTTTGATATTGTCAATGTATATAAGGTAGTTTATCTTTTCTTGCTATTTAGTAAGTTTGCACCTGCCAGAACATTTCATGAGTGTGTGGTTGAGTGGCATCGTCGCTATAACAAATAGTAATGGTGATAGCGCATCGCCCTAGAATGTTCCTTTCTGGATTTTTACCACAGCGAAACTTTTTGTTCCAGCTACCAGTTTCACTCTCTAGTTTTCCCTGGTTTTCACGATAAACTTTATGATTTTGACGGATATCTTGATATATTGTGACAGTGTATTACCCAGTTTTGGGGAGTCATATTGTAAGGCTTTTTGTTGTCAATCCTCCCCATAGGCAGATTTTTCCGTCACGTATTAGTATTATTTTACTTCTTTCGAGATTTTTTCACACCAGCGTCCGTGTGTGACCTTTCACAGGAGTCTGAGCAACAGTAAGTCTTTCAGGTTTCTAAGACTATTCTCAGTATTCCGGCTGATCTTACCAATACTATGGTCTCGATTCTTCGGTCCCTTTTCCTAGCCTTTGAGGCGGAGAGCGTTCCAAGCGCACCAACTATAACTGATATCACCGTTACCCTTATGTTCCACAGCTTTTTTAGTCCTCCAGTATGGTCCAATTATTTGTTTATCTTTAAGTTTTCTTTTATTTTCATCCCGTGGTTCGCTGGAAGGGCAAAATCCACTAAAATGCAATTCTTTTTTTAAAATTTATCACTTGGTCTGGTCTTCTGGTCGGGATTATGCAAACCATTTTTATCTAAAAATTCCAGAAACTCATTTTCAAGAACGGATTCTGGTTTGTGCAAATACAGTTTGGTAGTGTTATCTAAATATAATCTCTTGCACAATTCCCCGTGGATCCCTTTTCCCACCCAGTCATGACTAGTTTTGTATTCCTTTTCTGTTAGTAAGCTGCATTCGCTTGTCTGATTAAAAGTCTCATGTCTTTCTCCATATTATGTACACTTGCTATACTATTGCGTATTATCGATTTTCGTATGATTGGTTCATATGGCGTAGTTCTATGAAGAGATTTAGCACCTTTCCTGAGATTTCCTTTTCGTAGCCATTTCTATATGTTCGTATGCAGTCCTGTCAGTTCTTCAGTTGAAACATCTATACAGTTGTTTTTCTCACTATTATTGTTTCCTAGTTTCCATTGTTTTTCTCTCAATACTTATTATGCTGTTTTTGACTGTTGTAATAAATCTTTCTTTGCTTTTTAAATGTAGCCCTCGAGCTCTTGTATTGATCAATCTAGACAATCCTCAACGCTGACGAGTCCTCTTCCTCCTTCTTTTAACAAATACAGTATATGTCCTTACTTGGATGTAAAACCATGTACATGGTCATCCATTTTCTTGTCCTCTGGTCCATTTGTCTGAGTTCCTCTCATGTCCATTTTAAGAATGGTCCCAAATATCTTATACGGTGTTCAATCCTTTGATGAGATTTCTGCTGCAGAGCTGGGTTTCGAGGTGCGTTCTCATTCGTCAGGGGTACTTTTTTGTTATTTTTTCCTTTAATCTCCGCTTGTTCGATGATGTCTGCTTCCAATATTCTCAAGTACCTGAGTACTGAAAAGTTCAGAGTGAATTTTGGGGACTTATAAACTTAATGTTCTCCGGAGGTGCCCCTGGTATAATGTAAACATATTACGTTCCTGTGTAAAATAACTTATCTGAATATCCATTAAACAGATAAAAGTGGTACCCGTGGTGTAGTCGTTATCGTCGTAGGAAATGGACACGGTGACACAAGTTCAAATCCCGGACGAGGCTGATTGAATTTCACATAGCACTAATACCCTTGGGAAAGGTATGAATCCAATTATTCTCCCTCCAGCTATGGGTAAATAGTAGGGCAGACTGATCCTTCAGTCTTGGTGAGGCAAATAGTCTAGGAGAAGGAAAACTCTGAATTCAAACCTGTTAAACTCCGCTTAAAAATTGACCTTGTGTCATATCCTGCCCGAGCGGATTGGTTGGGTAAATATGTATAACCTTAATGTTCTCACATCACTATGATTACTACTACTACGTATAATTTTTTTTACCTGAGTTCATATTCAGATTTTTTTCTTTTCTTTTTTTTTTTTTTAGATAGATAATCTAATAGAAATGTTCACCTGTGTAGAGACAACCTACTTCGGGATAGGATCTGATATATAAGAAGAAGAAGGGCTGGCCATGGATTCGCCATTGTCACTATTCTTGGCCAACTTATACATGGAATACTTTGAAGAAATGGCATTAGGATCTACATCATTAAAGCCATCTATGTGGCTTAGATACGTAGATGACACATTCATTCTCTGTCATCATTAAGAAGATGTTCAAACATTTCTTGATCACGTGAACTCAATCCGAGCATCAATAGAGTTTACTATTGAGAAAGAACAAGATAATAAATTACCCTTCCTCGATGTATTAGAAACAAGCATAGAGTAAGAATTCAGGTCATCTGTGTATCGTAAGCCCACCTTCACCGGACAGTACCTCAATTTCAACTCCCATCATCCATATAGTGGTGAAGAAAGGAATAGTCTGTTGCTTACAACACCGAGCAAAAACCATTAGTAATGATACGGATGCATATCAAGAAGAAATGATTAGTCTGAGACACAACCTCGATCGTAACAACTACCCAGAGCGCATAACATCGGCTCCAAGAAATCTGGATTGGAGGATAGAAGACGATACCTGAAAACTCACCACAGTATGTCTGCCTTATGAAAAAGGCCTAGCCGAAAGTATCCAAAGGATATGTAGTCCATATGACATCAGGACAGTATTCACAAGTGGCTCAACTCTCCGGGGGTATCTTTTCCGTGTCAAACCACCAACAGAATTCAACATGATCAAGAACTGTGTGTACTCCATCCCTAGCAGCTCTCGTAAAGTATACAAAGGCGTGACATGCTGCCCACTAAAAATAAGGTTAGAAGAACATCGGAAAGCAGTAGTACGAGCTGAAATTAAAAAGTCGAGTATGGCAGACCATATAGGGAAGGAAAAGGAAACCATCTGCTCTTATGAGATAAAAGTGAAATAATTGACAGAGATAAAAACTGGAGAATTAGACGCCTTAAGGAATCAGCTCATATGATGGGTTATAGGGACCTGTTGAGTAGACCAAGTATAGAGATGAATCTAATATGGGAACCAATAATCAAGAAGGTCTGATAAAAAAGAAAATCGGAATAAGAGCTCAGGTAAAAAAAAAAAAAATCATACTAAATAGTAGTAATCATAGTTATTTGAGAACATGAAGAATTCACTCTGAACTGTAAAGCAGGACACATAGCATAACGGTTATAGGCGTTGCTTCCCTAATCTTCTAAAGAGAGATAGTAATCTGGAGGTTGCAGGTTCAATCCTGACTGCAGGCGTGTAACAACAGAGGAATACTTAGAACTTATACCCGGTTATGGTTAACGGAATCTGAACTAGCAACCCCCGTGGATTAAATAAAGGACGTGGTTCGAAGTTCCGTGTAGGCTCCAGTGTTCGACAAACACCTAAAGAAAGCCGGAAGACGTATCAGCCGAAACGTTGAGAATACATCAATAAAGATGAAGGCAATCGTCCGAAAACTCCGAACGATAAAAATTGGTAGTTGTTTGTTTGCTTGTTGTTTTAATTGCATATCAGCCTTCTCGGGCTATTTAATGCCAAATACATTCTTTTAAAAGGACAGCAGTGTTACTATTTAATCCATAGATGGGAGGATAAGAGGGTTCAAATTTTTCCCAAGGGTATTTGTCCGAAAGTGAATGTAATAGCACGACTGGAGATCGAACTCACGTACTACGATTCTACAGTCCAGCGGTTTAACCATTAAACTTCAGGGGACACCACCTTGGCAGTTCTATTCCTTCTGTTGATTCTCACAAATTCATTATGAGCATTGCATCTTTTTCTAAGTCGAATTCCATTCTTATATCCAAGCTGTACATTCTTATAGTTATATTTGGGTCTCCATTTCTTTTTCAAATTATTTTACTCCTTTTTCACATTACCGTTAGCCGATGGTTTTTCACTGGGGTCTGAGTGACAGCAAGTCTCCTCAAGTCTCCAGGACTCTTCTCAGTATTCTGGCCGATCTCAACAATACTGTAGTTTGGATGGTCACCTTCCGTGCCGTTATTTCCAGGTCCTCCTGTCCTTGTACCAATCTTTTGGTAACAACCAAGAGCACCAATCACAATTGGTATAATCGTCACTTTTAAGTTCCACAGATTTTTCAATTTCCTGGCAAGGTCGAAGTACTTATCCCTCTTTTCGCATTCTTTCAATTTTACTCAGCGTTTTGCTGGTACAGTAAAGTCAAAAATTCTGCAAGTTCTCTCTTTTTTGTTGATTATTATAAGGTCTGGTCGTCGGGCCTGGGTTAAGTGATCCATTTGTATGTCAAAATCCCAGAAGAGTTTCTTCGTCACATTCTTCGGGAACGATTCTGGATTGTGCATGTACCATTTGTTTGCGTGGTCAAACTTCAGTTTTTTGCACAGTTCCCAGTGGATCACATTGCCCACCAAGTTGTACTTAGTCTTACACTCTTTCTGTGTTAATTTGCTACCTTTGCTTATTATGTGATTGGCCGTTTCGTCTCTATGACCACAAAACCTACATCTACTGTTTTGTTGAGTTTTATCTACTCTCGCTTTGATATGGTTAGTCTTTATGGCGTTGTTTCGTGCTCCTATTAGAAGAGATTCAGTTTTTCTCTTAAGGTGTCCTTTTCTTAGCCACGTCCACGTTTTCTAGCGTGAGATGTCGCTTATTAGTCGCTTAAAACGCCCATAGAGTTGTTTTTCTCCCCATTTTTATATTTTTGGCTATTGTCATTCCGCTGACCCTGGTGTCGTTAGTATGGTTTCTGGTGGCTATAATCAGTCTTCCTCCGCGCTTTTCTATGTAGTCTTCGTGTCGTTGTATCGATGTGCCAACGCTGTCTTCAATGCTGGCAAGTCCTCTTCCTCCCTCTATTCTTGACACATATAGTCTGTAGTCTCTGGGATGCAAGACCCTGGGCATAGTCATTAGTTTCCTTGTTCTCTGGACCATTTCTTTAAGTTCTTCTTTGGTTCACTTCAAGAATGGTCCTGAGGATGCTGCGAGGGTGACAGCCCAGGTATTTATCCCTTTGACAACGTTCCTGCTATAGAGTTTTGTCTCGAGGGATTATGTGGTTCTTCTGAGATACTCTTTTTTAATGTTTTCTTTCTTTTCATGTTGTTTGACGTTGTCTGCTTCAAGTATCCCCAAGCATTTGTAGGTTTCCTTTTATCTGACCGTTCGTTTGCCACTTTTCATTACTAGCATGGCGCATTTTTCTATGCCAGATTCCATTTCTATATCTTGGCTATATATTCTCACATTTTGTCTTAGGGTTTCCAAATCTTATTCGTTTTTAGCAAAAATGTTTGATGTCGTCCATGTACATCAAGTGGTTGATCTTTTCTTGCGATCTACTGAATTTGTATCCGGTTGTGCATTTCCTAAGGATGTGATTGAGTGGCATTATGGCAATTAGAAATAGTAGTGGTGGTTGTGAATCACCCTGGAATATGCCTCTTTGGATCTTTACCTCTTCTAAGCTTTTCCCTCCTGCCATCAATTCCATTCTCCAAGTGTCCATGGTCTCGATAAACTGTACGATTTGGTCGGATATTTTATTAATTTTGCGACAGTGTATTTTCTAGCGTAAGGGAACGATATCGTAAGCCTTTTTGTAATCAATTCAGGCCACAGCTCGATTTTTCCGTCTCGTTTTACTGTCTTTGAGGATGTGTTGATCTATATATAGTAGTTCGTCTGTGCTTCTGGTTCTCTTGAAGCATCCTTTCTGTTCATCGGGGAACATTCCCAGGCTTATCAATATGTAGTAGATCTTCTAAATTTGTGCTGTTAGTGTTTTCCACGTCGGTAGGCACGTTATAGGTCTATAGTTTTGTAGGGGCGGTTCCTTTGAGGGGGTCTTTTTCGATTAGAGTGGTCTTCCTTTTGGTCATCGATTCGGGTATATCAGTTTTCTGTATGTATTTATTCATTTCGGTAGCAAGTCTGAAGTGTACGGAGGTGAATTTTTAAAACCAAAACCCCTGTATGCCATCAAGGCATGATTTTTCCATATCCATATTTTGCTCCAAAATCTTCTAGCCTCTCTCGCATCCGGTAGTCGATATGGCTTCGCCCATTCTCCCCCTAATTATTGATAGAATTCTTTTCGTTGTTTTGGAATGTTTTGTCTATATTGTTTGGTCTTGTCTCGGTATCTTTTTAGTCTTCCTCATTTCGCCAGTATTCTTTGGTTAGTCTTCTCAAGTTTCTACACACACACACACACACACACACACACACACACACACACACACACACACACACACACACACACACACACACACACACACACACATATATATATATATATATATATATATATGTAAGTATACATTCTTATGTTTTTATACTATATATGTTTTAGTATTATACTACATACATATATGTATACACACTCCCCCCACGCACACACACATATATATAAGCACATATGCACATTCATGTACATATATATTCTTATATTTAAACTTATGTATATATTGTTATATCATAATATATGTATTGCTGTAATGTTGTAGTTGACGTTGTTTTTGTTGTTGACGATGATGATGATTGATTTTTTATTTAGTGAAATTTTCGTCTGAGCATGAGTGTAATGTTATTTATCGCATTATTTCATTAACTGACTGTTTTCATCTATGTGATCCACAAGTTGCGAAGATCAGATGATTCCATGATTTTTATTTTCTTTTTCTCTGCACAGAAAAGGTTTGTCAAATGAGAGTTTTATCTACTGTGAGTCAATTGTTATGTTTTTGTTCAACAATGCGCTGAAGCAGGAATTAATATGAAAAAAAAAGAAAAAAAATTACATCAACAACTTTCCTTTTACATTCTTTTATAGTCTCATTTTTTTCTTTTTTTATTGAACGAGGAATTGAGACATTTTTACTGTTGTAAGGACAATATGATAATGAATCTTTAAGATGATACAAATGGCAATGATGATGGAAGATGCTGCTTAATAATCATAAGGATGATGATGATGATGATGATGATGATGATGATGATGATGGAAAATTATTTTGTTATTGATGATCATGATTATTGAAGATGCTGCTGCTCTGCTTCTCCTGGTGATGATGATGATAATGATGACTATGGCCATGAATGATGGAAAAAGCTGCAACTGTTGTTGATGATCATGATGATAATTGTGATGGATGATGCTGTTGCTACTACTAAGATAATGAGTCAGAATTGTGATGGAAGATGCTGCTTGAGATAATGATGATGATGATGATGATGATGGAAGATGCTGCTGCTGATAGAAACGATTGAAACGATTGTGATGTTAGAGGCTACTAATAATGATGAAGACTACGATGGAAGATACTGCTTGATAATGATAATAATAATAATAATGAAAGATTTTGATGAATTTGATGATGATGATGATGATGATGATGATGATACTGAAAAATGCTGTTATTGCTACCAATTATGATTATAGAGATGATTGTTATAAATGATGCTGCTATTGATGTTGATGGTCATGGCAGTGGTGTTGCCGATTATGATGATGGTCATGATAGACACGTTGTTTTAAGAGGTATTATTGTTGTTTATGATGGTGTTAAGTTATCCCTAGTTGATAATAATAATAATAATAATAATAATAATAATAGTAGTAGTAGTAGTAGTAGTAGTAGTAGTAGTAGTATTGATGATGAAGATGCTCCTGCTGATTGTGTCGGTGATAGAATTATTGATTGAGTTTTTAGTGATAGTGTTAATTATGTGGTGAAGCAATTGGTGTTGATGATTATGTTAATGCTCATGATAATAAAGCATTGATGATGGTGATGATGAGTTTTGTGGGAATGTTTGTGATAGTCGTGATAGTTATTAGAGTATTGGTGGTGGCAATTGAAGGTAATTCTTGATATATTATCGATTCAGTTGTTTAGTTAAGATTCATTGAAAATTCGTAATTGCGCTACGAACATAATAATTAATGTGAAAATTATCCCTCAGCTGAAATTCACGGTACTGTTTGAGATGGGATTCATAATTATCATTTTTATTCATTGTATCGAAAAAACAAAAAACAAAAAAACAAAAGAAAGTATTATTATGATCATGTTTCAGATAATGTCGGTAAAGATCTTAAAAAGATTTTGCTATAGTGACCTTAAGGGAGAGAAAGATCGTATCGATCGAAAAAAAGGCGTTTATTGACATGATTCTTAAAAAATTAATGTTCGTATTTTAAACCGAAACTTTTTTTTTTATTACTAATTTTCAGAATGCAAATGTTCTCCGTTATTTTATTGTGTTAATTATGATTGATCCCCGAATTCTTATTTGTTGCTTTTTTTATCGTATTTAACAGAGGTGCGAAATTTTTTCCCTATATCTTGATACTTAAATAAATCGATATTCGACAAATAGCTCTTTGATTAATTTAAAAAATAATATGCAGTCCTAAATGTCTTTTGTATATTGTCGGATGTTTACTTTGTCTGTATTTTTTCTAATTTCATAAAATAAAATTTAGTTTCATTACTTTCATCATAAATCTCCTAAACCAGTAAATGTTCATTGCAAATTACCAATATGAGGCAGTAGAAAACTGTATATTTTAATTGAATATACTAAACTAAAAACTGTATTTTTATGGTGTAACAGTTTTTCAACTCTTAAGATTTGACAGATAGATTTCAACTCTTATATAGAAATGGATATCTTTTAGCGCAATAATAAATAACCATTCTTTTAGCAAGACATGGAATATTCTGTATCCTGGATATGATACTTAACTGCATTTAATTGTGGATTTCAAAGGCATGTCAACCCATCTAGTGTTATTTTATGTCTAAAGGTTAAAGAATTCCGTCCATTGTGCGTTCATATTTGTTTGTGTTGTTATTTCTTCAGAGATTTTTTTAAAACTTGATTCTATGGAACGAGAATAATTTTTAAACATATCTATTTAAGCCACAGAGGAGACCATAATAAGTACTACCACTTCAGATCAGTGTGGACATGGGAGTAATGGCAATGAAAGGGTACTCCATGCCCCTTAGATCTTCAGGACTGGAGCTTTACCATCAGGTACATTTTATTATCATACCCAGAGTATCTTTCTTTCTTTCTTGTATTTTTGGGGAGGGGGGTTAGGGTGGTCTTCGGCAAGGGATACAGACGGCATATTCTAAACTCCATCTATAACGTGGTATAACATTTTTTGTTCATTTATTTGAATAGATAGATAGATAGATAGATAGATAGACAGGAACAGACTGACATAGATAGATAGATAGGAACAGACTGACATAGATAGATAGATAGATAGATAGATAGATAGATAGATAGATGTTTATATGATCGTAAACAAAAGTTATATGGCAATTAGAAATACTTCCAGTGTGTTATTGTTTTTTAGTTGTTGTTTTTTTTTAATATTCTCAGATGGTCACTTCGGTCATCACAAGGGGAAAAGTTTTTGCGAAAAATTTCTTTTTCTAGAAAATTTAAAGATACTTTTTGAAAGAGTTGATACGCTATGAGAGAAGTGATACAAAAGGAAGTGGTGACATCAGATTCATTTGTTAAAAGAAAATGTTTGTTTTGGTATTCAACTGACCATTGTTTGCTATTGTAAACACCTGGCAACTGAGCTCTAATCTTGCGAAAGATCTGTTAAGCATTGCCGAGCTTGTTTCAAATTAACCGCGACTGTTTTGGTCGGGCATATGTTTAAGTGTTTATATGTCTACGCAAACCTGTCCATCCTACTGTTTGGAATATATATATATATATATATATATATATATATATATATATATATATATATATATATATATATATATATATATATACGATTTCCTCTAATCTTTCTTTTAATTAATTACACAAAGATTATGAAGATAAACTTATCTTTTGTACAAGTTCCAACCTGTGTTTTCATAGTAAATTGAAGCGTTTTTACGAGGTTGAGTTGTCTTTTAATATTCTTACGAAAATATTCTTTGTGTTAAATAACACTTTTACTATATCGTTTTCACAAATATTTTCAGTTCAATATATCACAAAACATTGACGCCGAAACCTTACTAAATTAATATATATATATATATATATATATATATATATATATATATATATATATATATATATATATATATATATATATATATATTTGGTCCAGTTAAACCGGAGTTGGGAGTAATTCCATCAGCACAAGAAGTTATTCAAGGCATGAATATTTAAAATTTTCCTGGTAAAGAGCTCAGTGACCGGTTTCGTTGTTTTTCTTAAAGTATATATATATATATATATATATATATATATATATATATATATATATATATATAACACCTTACCCGGCAAAAATTATTTCGTTATATTTAATATATGAATATGAATCAAGCACAAATCTGAGACAAAACGTATTTTATTTGATAGACAAAATTTCTGGATTCTTGGAATAATACATCAAATTAATATAATAATTCATTTTAATTGATATTTCAAATTAAAAAAAATAATTAGTCCATATTATTTTCCAGGTATTGTATATATATATATATATATATATATATATATGTATGATTTTTCCTGGTGTTGTATATATATATATAGTCTTAGGTTCAATTAATATTGATTTTGATTGAAATCTGGACAAACAAGCACACACACACACACACACACACACACACACACACACACACACACACACACAAACAAACAACAACAACAACAACACAACAACAACAAAAACAACAACCACAACGCACACACCAAAATGGGCTTTTATTACCTAAAAATACTAAAAATTATTAAATTGTTTCATGCTGGTACGTGTAGTATTTTGGAAATTATTACAATTATCTTCTCTTGAATATATCTTTCGTCAGGAGAGTTTAAGCTGTGTATTTTTTACTTGATCGAAAAATGAAAGATATTTTCAATATTGAATTTCATCATCTGCTATAAGGATATTTCAGAATCTCAACTAACTTGGATGAAAATACTGCGTTTAACGATCATACTTCAGTCGTTCGAAACAAATATATAATCAAGAAGGAATAATTAGAAAAGATATTATCACTGGAAAGTTATGCAAGCGTGAAACTGGCTAAGACAATACATCTGTTAGAGCTTTAAATTCATTCATATATATATATATATATATATATATATATATATATATATATATACTCCCCTACCCCCGTGGGGTTGAGTTCTCTGGCGAAGAAGTAATCGTGTTGCCATTAGCGTTTATTGCAAGCCTCTTCATATATGAATTAAGGTCTCGGTAGCCATTGAATGCAAACAATAGCAATTGTGATTCATAACCGTTTAAATTTACTTCGCAGCTAATGTCTCCTCGTAGCTGAATGGTTAGAAGCTTGCTTGATGTTTGAGTCAACCGGGTTTCGATCCCAGCTACGGGAAGCTAATCTCTAGCCACACCGATGAGTTCTGATAGAACGAATCAGATCTGTTTGTGGATGACTATAGAGATATGTGTTGAGTCATCAAATATTTCAAAAATATGATTTTTATGTATTAATTATCTAACAATGAATTATTATTCACCATTATTTTGAATCACCACTTGCTATTTATCAGGTGGCTCGTTGATTCCTTTCAAGTAAAATTTAGCTTGTTTTGAGCTCAAAAATTTTGCACAAACGTTTTCACCTGATGTAAGTGAGAAAATTTTTTGTCATGCTAAGCATTTTGTTGAGAACGAAAAAGATGAAATCACTTGGTGCAAGGTCTGGTGAATACGGTCGATAGGATAAAACAGACCAGTCTTAATACAACATTTTTTCTGCGTCTTTCTTGCTGAATGTGATCTTCTGTTATTTCGAGAAGCACATTTCTATTTTGGAGAAGTGCTGAGAATTACGACGTTTTCATGCAAACGTTACAGCTGTTGAGAGAATAAGTCTGAATTGAGTGTCTATAATTTAAAAACTCGAAATGAATAATACTGCAGCGAGCCCACCATAGAAATATGATAACTTCTCTTTCATGAAGCTCCGCCTTTGGGGAACCGCTGCAGAAACTAATTCTTATAAAATCCATCGCCTTTTGAGTTTAATATTGTCATAAAAAACATTTTTCGTCGCCTGTATTAATATTCTTAAAAACAAGTAATTTCTGTGCTTTGAAAAAAGACTTATCATAATTGATATACAATCTTCCTTACCCTTCTCTCTAATGGTATGAGGACCCCAAACTCCCAGCTTGACCATTTTTTCTACCTTGTAAAGTTGCGACAGATTGTGGATTTGGGTGCGTTGTGGTCAAGTGTTAATTATAGGGAAGCTTTGCGTAAATTCCATTCACTAATTCTTTTAAATAATCTTAATCAAGTTTTGGTGAGAGTCTGGCACTGGATTCATCACTCAATGATGTATCATTAGAACGAAACTTTGAAAACTAGTTTCGGATTTGGCTGTCCGTTATGTACATTAACACCAGAATTTTTTTAATCTGTTTCAATTGAGTTTTTGTAATTGTTTGAACATCGACAATATTATATGCCGAATATGGTCTTTCAGTACCTTCATTTTACGAGTGTAAGATCATAGATTGAATTATGATGCCCAATCCATCACTACTGAAATAAGAATGAACAATGAATGCGCTCTTTAATCAGACAATTCCAGTTGCGTTTAAAACATTTTAAGTGGAACGTCATCACCACTTACTCTTAAACTAAAATTACTTATGACTCAATCTTATATATATATATATGTGTGTGTGTGTGTGTATGTGTGTGTATATATATATATGTGTGTGTGTGTGTATGTGTGTGTGTGTATATATTTATGTG
>CAUZXS010003590.1:175000-182500 GCA_963585895.1 Sepioteuthis lessoniana
ACCACAAAATAAATATGGAATAAAATAAAAGTTTATTCTTTGCAAAACTGACCAGTTTATTTATTTTCAAAATTATAACTCTCAAGTTAAAATGAAGCAAAATGAAATTGATAATTGAATAAAAAGTATAACATCAAATAATTGTAACTAAAAATTAAAATATGAGAATACAAAAGTGACAATCATTTGGGGACAAAAGTAATATATTGATTCTTTAGACCTGGTTCTTATTTTGTTTTTTTCGTTAACAAAACATTTCAGATGATTGACTCATAGCTTTGCTGATTTATTCTTGCTCCTTTTTCGAAAGAAACCAAAAGCGAACCCTCTGTCTGGCTTCATGAATCATTTCTACCCAGTCATCAAGTCTTAGAATACGCTATATTCCGTACTCAGGGGTTAGAACCCCGCCCCCGCCAAAAAAAGGGGTGTTCTGAGTATGACATTAAACTGCATCTGGTGCTGATACTACAATTCTGGTAATTTGGGGAGAGTAGAGTACCCCTTAATCGCCATTAGTCTCAAGTTTACTCTGACCCGGAATGGAAATACCTGATTGGGTCCCATCTATAGCACAGATAGAACTATTTGCAAATCCTTTGTATTAGATAGGAATACTTGATCAATAAACGTAAGAAAAAAACTAAGGAAACAACTGAAAGAATGTAAATATAAACGTAGAATGAACATAATTGACCCCAGATGGGCTGACACTCCATTAAAATCGATCAATCAATAATCATTCCGGTATACAAGTGTTCAATTCTCTGTGTCACATGGTAGCTACAGCTAGACGATAGCTTTGCTTATTACATCATACATACCTCATATCTGGCTAATACCATTTCAGCAAATTAAGAAAATAAAACCTTCCAGTGTATTGCTTTTTATAAATTGTTGGTATTTTAAATTAGTAAAAACCATCCATCCTCGTGTACACACTTGTCGACCTCTTGGCTGAGAGTCGGCCTAACAAGCCACCTGACATTCGTGCTGGGTGGCCAAAAACAATTACAAACATAGTTCACATTGCACCTGTCCTTCCAGTCAAGTGAATCCATAACCTGCATTGACCAGCAGCACATTCCATTTTTACTGGGTGTCGCATATTTCGTAGCCTTATGCTAACAAGCGTAGTGTACTGGTTAACAAGCTAGTCTTGCAAACCATATTTACCCAACCCCTCCGCTCGAGCAGGATATGACACAAGGTCAATTTTCTTAAGCGAAGTTTAACGGGTTTGAATTCAGAGTTTTCCTTCTCCTAGAATAGTTGCCTCACCAAGGCTTGAAGAACCTAGTCTGTCCTACTATTTACCCATAGCTGGAGGGAGAATAATTGGATTCATACCTTTCCCAAGGGTTTTAGTGCTATGTGAAATGCAATCAGTCTTGTCCAGGATTTGAACTCGTGTCGCCGTGTCCATTTCCTACGACGATAACCATTACACCACGGGCAAACGATTGTTAGTAATTTCGATTCTCGCAAAATGCTCTACACATCTGGCCTTGTGCCAAATCTCAGATCCTGACTTATTGCCCGGGTATATAAAATGAAGTTTCGGGTTTCCAGGAAATCTTTTCACAAATTCACTTGTCGACTTGTTAACCTCCAAAGCTCCAGGGACTCTGATCATGATCATTGTCAATGAGTGCGATTCTCACAGGGTGGCTTATACTTTTGTTCTTGTAGGAAGCTAAGCTTAGTAAATAACAACCTTTTAGAGACTAAAACAAGATGAACAAACCAAATTTTCTTGAATAAGAATTTTTTTTTTAATATAATGAAGGTAAGTGGCAGTACAGCTGTTATTTTGGCTGTTGTTGCTTTCTAGATTCGTTTGAAATAGCTAGTAGCATTCTTGCGTAGATCCTACCTAGCCTTTTCTCCATGCGTTTTGGTGGTGGTTATATATACATATACATACATAAATACAAACATAAAAAAGTTCGCGACCTTAGTTGAGGGTAACTCGAAGGCTCCCTTTTCAATAGCTACCACACCAAGGTATAGGGGAGGGCGCTACTCTATTCCCTGGTATATATATATATATATATATATATATAAAGAGAGAAAGAGAAAAACGAACGAGCTCGTTTAATATTTTCTTGTTCTCTACTATCATATATGTGTATGTGTGTGTGCAGTTAGGCAGCAGTCATTCATTTAAGCATGTTAAATAGTAAAGACAAATAGTAAAGACACATTTGTCTGTACAATTTAATCAAGATCCTTTCGAGTTACAAGTGTCTTGGTTTCAGGTTGGAATTGGTGGATGAATTTACCAAAATTGCCCCGATCTCTTTCGGACTCTTCATAGGCCATCATCAGGGGTTGCTTGCAAGTGTAAAGAGTGTTTTTAAAGAGTTTGGAAAGTTTTTGGGTTTTTATAACATAACAAAACTTCGCAAACGCAGAGTTTAATAAAATTGAGATATTGATGAATTTAAAAAACAGAATACTATCAACGGAAATAGAATATTATCAATAAATACGGAATATTAAAAAAACTACAAAAAAACAAAAAAAACAAACTCTAAAGGCATTTCAAAACATTGTCGCTATTTTTAGTATCAATTCTATTGATTTTAGTTTGTTTTTGTTTTTATTTGTTGGGCTTCTAGGATTTGTAGTCGTAGCTAATCAATTTTGTGTGCAATTATAGTGGTGTTTTCAACTAGAATTTTTCGAAACTTGGATTTAGGAATAGGATGGGTTTTAAGATGTAAGGCTTTAGCGCTAGAATCTTTCAGGAGCATTGAAGACCTACATACAGAAGCCCTACATATAGAAGCCCTACATATAAAAACCAAAAAACCTAAAATCAATAGAATTCATTTTGAAAATAGCGACAATGTTTTGAAATACCTTTAGTAATTAATTTTTTTCAAATATTCCATATTTCTTGATAATATTCAATTTCCGTTGATAGTGTTCTTTTCTTTAAATTCATCAGCATCTCAGTTTTATCCAACTCTGCATTTATATAATTTTTGTTATGTTCTAAAAAACCTAAAAACTTTCAAAACTCTTTAAAAAAAAAAAAAAACAATTTACATTTGCAAGCAATCCCTGATGATAGCCTATGAAAGTTCCAAAAGTGCTCGGGACAATTTTGGTAAATTCATCCATCAATTCCAACCTGAAACCAAGACACTTATCAGGAAACTTGAAACGATCTTAATAAAATTATATAGACAAAATGTGTCTTTATTATTTAATCAAACATTCTTATATATATATATATATATATAAATATATATGTGTGTGTGTGTGTGTGTGTGCGTGTGTGTGTGTGTGTGTGTGTGACATAATAATTACTTAGGTTTTACCTAATTTCCTTACCAACGACTTTCAGTTCTTCTCATTAACCACTTAATCTAAGTATTATTTTGAGCAAAAGCAGAAAAAAATAAAGCTAATACATATATATATATATATATATATATATATATATATATATATATGGCGGTGGATATGAGTGTGTATGTGTATGAACCGGACGCTGCTGCTGTTGCTACATAGATACCTTTAAAAAAATTCCCTTGGCCAACGTAGTCCGCTTGTTGGCCAAGTGGTCTGAGACTTAGTTGGATGGGTTTCGATCCCGGCTTCGAGCGTCCTGCGTGTCTAGCCACACTGAAGAGTTCTGATAAAACGAAACAGTCTGTCCGTGGATGACAATACATATATATATATATATATATTTATATATATATATATATATATATATATAGACCAAATACTCACCAATTACCCTATGAACTTTCCAATCAAGTCTTACACATATATACATATGTGTGTGTGTGTGTGTGTGTGTGTGTGTGTGTGTGTGTGTGTGTGTGTGTGTGTGTGTGTGTGTGACTTGATCGGAAAGTTCATAGCGTAATTGGTAGGTATTTGGTCCTATATTTCTGCCGTATAATATTCAATCTGATGAAAGAATAATTGACAAAAGCTTTTGATTGAAAATGGAGGAGATTATGTTGAAATAGGTATTCTTGCGTAAAATTAGTTCGTTTTTCATGAGGCAATGATGCATTTATTCTATCACCATTTACTCATTTACTTACTTGAATATTCGTAGGAGTGCATTTATATATATATATATATATATATATATACAAATTTCGTTGAACACAATAAACATTTTCTGTCTACATATTTTCTTGTTGATCCGTTCATATTGCTGTATTGCTTTTATCGTATTCGGCGGCAATTGATTGATGTAATTCTACATTTAAATGAGTTAGAGCTAATTTGTTTGCACTCAAGTAACTAGTTTCAAGTATTGCTATCTAAAACTAACAATTCTATTTTATATCAATCCTGCTGAAGAAGGGTAAGACCCCCAAACGATTGTCCCGATATGACACTAAACAATCTGATGGTGATGTTCCAGTAATGCTGGAGCTTTGGGGAATGCGGAGTACCCCTTCATTGACATTGCTCTCAGGTCCACTCTGGCCCGGAGTGGTAGCACCTGATAAGGGTCCTATTTGTGGGTTAAATAGAACTAACTGCATACTTTTGTTTGAATTAAAACTGTTTGACTAAACTAAATAGCTTAAAATAGAAATGTTTTTGACAATTAAACTGTACTTATATTTGAACTGCGTGCTTATGCTAAACTGAATTGTTTGAAATGGAACTGTTTTTGACATTGACTCACACTGAACTGAATTGTTTAATATAGAACTGTTTTGACATTTACCTGTGAGTAAAAAATATCTATACTTATACTAAACTGAATTAGCTGAATTAGAACTGCTTGAATCAATTGAATATCTAGAAATAGAAATGTTTTTGAAAATTAAACTGTGTACTCATGCCAAACTGAATTTAAAAAAAACTGACTATTTGTATAAAAATGAATTTGGTGTTAAATAACCGGCAAAGGTTGACATGCCATAAAACCCAACCAACCAACCAATATCAATCATTTTTTTTCACTTTCAAGTAATGTTCACGGTAATATTTTTATTTGCATCCAGTTAAATAGTTTCAAATATTCCTATCTAAGACGATCATTTGTTTGCATGCACTTGAATGACTTCAAGTATAGCTAACAGCAAAAGTTTTATTTGTACTGAGTAAAATAGTTTCATGTTTTGCTAACAGTAACAATTTAATTTAACATCAGTCATTTATTTGCACATAATTAAATGGTTAAACAGTTCTATTTGATTCAAAGATGGGACCCTTACAGGCACCGCCATTCCGGGTCTGAGTGGACCTTGGAGTAATGGTAATGAAGGGGCACTCCACATACCTCAGAGCTCCAGGACCAGAGCCCCACCATCAGATGGTTTAACGCCATATCAAGGACACTCATCATCGGCACATTCTACGACTCCAGCTGACTGGGTATATATATATATATATATATATATATATATATATATATATATATATATATATATATAAATAAACAAGATTTGGTATTAAATAACATACAAGGGTTGATGGAATACAACCAAACAACTATAATTTTACATACTCGAGATAGATAGATAGATAGATAGATAGATAGATAGATCTCAGTGAAGAATTCCACTTGTACGTGACATCATGTGTTCCATAGGTATGACGCATAGATATTGTAATCTGTTTCAGTTAAAAATAGGTTGGGATAAGATAATTCATTTATAATGTTTAAGTACTTTTTAGTATTTAAACATAAAAAAATATAAATATGGCTTTGTTGTTGTTTTCGTTGTTTTTTGTCTCGAATATACGGAGGTGTGAGCCCTCAGTTTCAAATTTGGGGGTTAATTCTTGCATTCATAGCATTCGAACAGGTGGAATGAAGATCACTTCGATGAATCTGTCAGTATAAATTGGGCCGATGAAATGTGGACTACGTAAATAGCATTTTCCTAATTGATGAAAAAAATTCTGTTGCTTCTGCAGAAGTCAATTTTTACAGGCACAGCGCACAAGTTTTTGTTTTACAATTCCGAAAATGCATTGCTGAAAATTTGTTCTATCTGTGTAGTATTATTCTCTCTTTATTTAAACAAAAATATGTATGTGTGTACATAAATGTACACAAATGGGCCTACATTCACACACATATTCAAAAACAATTTATGCTAATTCATATCATTAAGCCATTCTTGCAGCACGGATTTACCTGAATCTTTCTTTCCATCTGTCACTGTCATTCATTTCTCCCAATAGGTCTTTCCAACTACATTCAGAATTCGCACAAAGCTAATGTAAGTAATTTCATTCTGGTCAGATAAACCTGCCGCGTACATTTGTAAGTATCCATAGAAAAACGTCACTTATAAGTTCGTCCTAGCTTCTCCAGCAGAGTACTGGATGTCTTGTTCCTCTTACTTGTTAGGTTTTTGAGATGGGAGATAAGTGGCCGTTCAGCTGTTGATTTGTGGCGTGTTGCTTTCCAGATTTGTTGAAAAGAGCACATAGCATTCTTGTGTAGTTCCCATTTAGCTTTCTTTCTTTCTTTTTTTTTTTGCGTCTATGTGGTACATCCATAAAGAAGTATTTGGGGGTGCGTAAAGCCATTTTCTTTATTAAAATCTATCGATATTCAAAGTACATAGTCTAAGCAGATTATAAACCATTATGGTACTAATCTGTCTCTTTTGAAATTTCCAGCAATGACATCAAAGGAGTCTGTGTTTCCATCAGGTGAGCGAACCATTGGTTTCGTGTTTTTATAAAACATTGTTTTAGCAGTATACAAGACCATGTGCTAGAAGAATTTGCTCTATCATATCTCTCTGTTTATAGTCAAACGCCATGGAGAAACCTTTGAACAATAGTGTGGCTTCAAGATTTTTTATATACACTCCTAAAAAACTAATTCTTTACACACACACACACACACACACACACACACACACACACACACACACACACACATATATATATATATATATATATATATATATATATATATATATATATATATGTGTGTGTGTGTGTGTGTGTGTGTGTGTGTGTGTGTGTGTGTGTGTGTGTGTGACCCAGAAAAAATATCAAAATGTGAACACAAGAAGTTTCATATGAAGTGCATAATCATCAGACGGAAAAGAGAGAACACCCTTCCTATTTAATTTTACGATGGGTTTGTTAGTTTTTAATGGCATATCAACCTTCGTGGGTTGTTTAATGCCAAAACCATCCTTGCGAAAGAACAGTAGTGGTATTGTTTAACCCATAGCTGGGGGGGGGGTAAATGACTTCATATCTTCCCTAAGGGTATATGTGGAGTAAAGGAGTCTGTATTATATGTTTGTTTGGAAATTCTCCTTCTGGTTTGTGATGAAAGTAGAAGTTTTTATCCTAGTAATTTATCAACATCGCTGCCTACATTTTGATTGGCTGTGATGTTTGTATCTATATACAGTAAGCTTTATTAAAAACCGCAAAGTTTTTAGCAATTTTTTGATTGATAAGTTTTTAATTAAAACGAATATAAGAAAGCATTGATAAAAATGTTCAATGGGTTGCCACTATAAAGAATTA
>CAUZXS010003590.1:185000-187500 GCA_963585895.1 Sepioteuthis lessoniana
AATATATATATAAAGATTACGGACGTACTTACTTAAAGGCACACAAAATCACACACACACTGAGAGTGAGAGAGAGAGAGAGGGAGAGAAATATAAATATACACACACACACTATATATATGTGTGTGTTTTGTGTGTGTGTGTGTATGTGTGTGTGTGTGTGTGTGTGTGTGTGTGTGTGTGTGTGTGTGCAGAGAAAGAGTGTGTATAAGAGAAAGAGAGTGAGAAAGAGAGAGAAATAGAGATACAGAATCGTTGAGAGAGACAGAGATTGCCAAATTGAGTATTTTCATAAAAAAATTCTCAGGATGCGTATTATCTCATTTGTAGCAATTCAAACTTAACGTCATCTCTTTTATATCTGGTTTGTTCATACAAATTTTATTCAATAATCCATCATTTATTTTATTTGTTACACTTATTGCTGCCTTCATTTTTGCACGAGAAAAAAAAAATTTTTTTCTCCGTATTTCCGGAGGCTCTAAAACTATTTACGTCTCTCTTATCTTCGGATATTTCAACTTCATCTTTAAAGCATATTTGACGTTCGTTCCCAGTTTTAAATTTACAACTGATTTCAATCTGGAAAATATTCTTTTTAGACAATAGCTACGGATGAAGCGTCTCGTGAATCATTAACACTGCCCTGTTTCAAATCTCCCAATTTTACCCACTTTTTTACCTGAGGTTTCGTTTTTGAACACCCCGCCCATTACTACCTCCTCACCCTGGAAGAACATTGCTATTAGTACTGCTACTACTGTATTAACAACCCTCATCACTCCAGAAATCTATAATTAAAAGTCTTGTACATTTTTTATAAGAAACATTTTCAACTACTGTTTCAACGTCATTCAATTAGTATTACTAATACCATAAAACTAATGTTTTTCATAAGACTGATGTTGTATACTTTTCCCTTTTTCTTCTCTCTCTCTCTCTTTCTCTCTCTCTCTCTCTCTCTCTCTCTCTCTCAATATATATATATATATATATATATATATATATATATAACTGTGAGTGAGTTTTTCTCTCTCTGTGTGCGAGTACGGACGTATGTTTTTTTTGTATATGATACGGTATCTTACTTTTTCTTCCCCCTTTAAAAATTGACGAGAGTTCAAGGTGTTTTTTGTATTTTTCCCGAAAGTCTTGCTCATGTTGTCATTCCTGTTTTTGAAGTCTTTCGTCAGCCTTCCCTTCGCTGTTGGCTGCAGCCGCCGGCCATTTTCCTCTTGTGAGCAGACGATTTCGCTAACTCATCTGATGAATAGGTGTTGTTCAGATCTTTTCCGATAATACTCGTTTTTTTTCTTCCCCTCTTAAGTTCTGTAAAGAGAAGAGAAAGAGATGGCGGTAGAGAGGCGAAAGGGTGGTGGTGAAAAAGAAAGAGGAATGGCTCATGTCCCGTATATTAAACCTGAGGCTTAAACACCAAGCAGGAACTTTTTAAAAAAATTCGTCAAACATAAAACATTTATGTAACACGTTCATGATCTATCAAAAAAATGCTGAAAAAAATGAAGACCCGTTTTATCCTGATAAAAAAGAACGTAATGTGAAGTGTCAGAAAATAGTGCCAATCTTACCATCTACAAATTTGACTTTTATTGATATTACAACGGCAGAAAGGTTGTGATTCAATCACAGTCGCTTTGGGTTATATTCTTATAGCTGTTAAAAGACTTCTTTTTTGTAAGGTAGACGATTTTTCTTGGCTTTCCTTTGTTACTTCCTTCCGTCCATTTTTCTTTTCTTCTCTTTCATTTCTTTCTCTCTTTCTTTCATTCTTTCTCTTTTTTACCTCTCTTCCTCTTTTTCTTTTCCTTTCTTTCTCCCTTCTTTTCTTTTTTACTCCTTTTGCCTTTTTTCTCCCTTTTCTTTTTTCTCTTTTTCTTTCCTTTCCTTGTCTTTCAATTTCTTTCTCTCTCTTTATTTTGCTTTCACATTTTACTTTCTTTCACCCTTTCTTTCTTTTTCCCTCCTTTTCATTCTATTTCTTTTTCTCTCCCTCTTTCATTATCTTTTTCCTTCTATCTCCCTCTTTTGTTTTCTTTCTCTCTTTATTAATTCTTCTGTATCGGTTTTGTCTTTCTCTCTTTCTTTTTATCTATTTTTCATTCTTTTTCTTCGTTTCTCTCAAGTTTCTTTTCTTCTTCTCTTTTATTTTTCTAATTTCCTTATGTTTTTCCTTTTTTTTTTTCTTTGTCAATTCCCTCCAACCATTTTGTTTTCCTCCCTTCTTTTATTCTTTTTTCTTACCATCCAATTTTCCCTTTTTTTCTTCCGTCTTTTTCTTTTCTGCTTTTTTACTTTCTTTTTTTTCTTTCTTACGATTCTTTTTTCCTTCTTTCTCTTTCTTTCTCTTTATTTGCCACTTGCTTTCCTATTTATGTCCTTTTTACGTCTTTTTCATAACTTCATTTTTCTTCCTTTTTCTCCAGTTTTCCTGCTTTCCGCTTTCTTTTTCTTTTTCTTTTTCTTTTATCATATCCATTGC
>CAUZXS010003590.1:192500-237500 GCA_963585895.1 Sepioteuthis lessoniana
GACCAATAGAAGGGACCCTAAGAGATACTACTGCTCTTGGTCAGTGGATCTGGAAGTAATGGTAATGAATATCTCTAGAACTGGAGCCTCAGTATCTGATGCAGTTTAGTGTCACACCTCGGATAACCCTTTTTGTGTGGGATATATATATATATATATATATATATATATATATATATATATATATATATATTGGATTTATTGATATATATATTTGAAGATTTATAGATTTATTGATATATATATATATATATATATATATATTCGATATTAGTGTATATATTCATATATATATATATTGGATTGTGTCATAAATAATTTTCGCTTTTTAAAGCAAGTAGTAACTGCGTACCTCAAACTTTCAATGTTTTGAATACAAACATAGTTAATCAGCGTCTTCATTGGTCATTCTTATTTCAGCGGTGAAAAATCAAAACTTAATGTATAATCTCAAGCCCCCAAAATGGAGGAACTAAAAGTGTATATTAGAGGTGTAATATTGTGAAAGTTTAAAAAATAACAAAAACGCTGCAGAAATAGCGAAAAAAAATTAGTGTCTATGGCAAACGTAACATTACTGACTGCCAAGTCTGAAACTGATTTTCGAAGTTTAATTCCGGTAATATATCAGGGAATGATGACCAAACATCCAGATGATCATCAGACCTTGCTCAAGATGCTTTAAGAAAATTGGTTGAATGCAATGTGCGCAAAAGTACTCAAGAATTAGCTCTTGACTACAACACATCCCAATCCACAATCTGCTGCCTTTAGAAAAGTGAACAAGCAAGGCGTTTGGGTTCCTCAGAATCTTAAGGAAAGAATAAGCAAGATTGCATATTCATTGTGATGAGTCTTCTTTCAAAGCACAGAAATTACTTGTTTCTCAAGAACATGATTAGAGGCGACGAAAAAATTTTGTTATAACAATATTAAACTCAAAAGGTGATGAATTTACAAGGATAAATCTCTGCAGCGTTCCCCAAAGGCGGAGCTTCATGAAAGAGAAGTTATCATATTTCTATGGTGGGCTCGCTGCAGTATTATTCATTTCGAGTTTTTAAATTATAGACACTCAATTCAGACTTATTCTCTCAACAGCTGTAACGTTTGCATGAAAATCTTCTAAGACAACGCCCAGCACTCGTCATTAGGGGAAACGCTGTGCTTCTCGAAAATAACACAGCAAGAAACTCACAGAAAAATACTGAATTTAGACTGGTCTGTTTTGTGCTATCGACCGTATTCACCAAATTTTGCACCAAGTGATTTCCATCTCTTTTGTACTCAACAAAATGCTCAGAATGACAAAAACTTTTCTCAATTACATCAGGTGAAAACTATTATGGAAAACGTCTTAAACTCAAAACCAGGTGAATTTTACTGGAGAGGAATCAATAAGCAGCCTGATAAATAGCAAGAGGCGATTTAAAATAATGGTTAATATACTTTTGATCGAAAATAAATCATTGTTCCTTTATTCATAAATACATCATATTTTACTAAAAGAAATCATTCATAAATAAATCCAATATATAAACAGCCTATGGGTCTAGTATGTCGAGTATTCGCCAATGGTCCGGGAGATCGGGGTCGAATCCCAGGTTGAGTTATAACAAAGGCTCAAAAAATGGTAGTTAGTGGAGCAATCCAAGGAAGGGAGTAGCGCCCTCCCCTACACCTCGATATAGTAGCTAATGAAAAGGGATACTACGGGTCGCCCTCAACTACGGTCACCAACTTTATTTTACATATATATATATATATATATATATATATATATATATATATTTATGTATTATTCAGTCCACTTAGACCGGAACCGGGAATAATTCCGCCAGGACAATAAAATCATTCAACAATAAACATTTAAATTTTCCTGGTAAAGAGCTCAATGTAACTGACATCACTCCATTTTCCGAGGTGGTAAAGGTATATATATATATATATATATATATATTGATTGATAAAAACATTTGCAAACACAGACCACAAATGCATTAAATGTAAAATTGAAAGGGGGTTCTTAGAAATAGGATGGAGAAATTTGAGGCGACACATTAACAAACCGAGCAATCACAGCTAATTTGAAACACATCCAAGCTGGACTTAATATATACCTTTCAATCGAAGAGTTCCTTCGTTAGCTCTGCTGACAACAGATATATAAAGGTCAGTTAAAGATACGCGGATACCAGAAAATTATTTTCATTCAACAAATGGGTATGTTCCGTTAGCTAAATTTGAAACTAATTGAGAACAATAAAAAAAATAATTCTTAATCAACAATGCATATAACCGGTGAGCTAAGGTAGAAATTTGTTGAGAACAATAAAAGAATTAGATTTTTCCAATCAACAATGAACTTGGCACAAACTTAGCAGTCAAATCGCCTGAAATGGATATTACAGCTACCAGAAACTATAATGACAACACGAGGACCAACAGAACGATAATAAACAGAAAACAAAAATGGGAAGGAAAACAACTCTGTGGACATGATAAATGGTGATAGACAAAACGATCAAAGACAAAAGAAGCGAATGTGTGTGGGCAAATTGATCTATTGGGAATTGTGCAAGAAATTTAAATTTGACGAGATGAACAAATTGTATATGTACAACCCAACATCTGTCTAGGAGAATAAGATGCATAAACTCCACTGGGACTTTGACGGATCACCTAATCTCGGCCAGACGACCAGATCTTATAATAATCAAAAAAAAAAAAATACAACTTGCAAAATTGTGAACTTTGCTGTCCTGGCTGACCACAGAGTAAAATTAAAAGAAAGTGAAAAGAATGATAAATACCACGACCTTACTAAGGAATTGAAAAAACTGTGGAACATGAAAGTGACGTTTATATCAATTATAATTGGTGCTCTTGTT
Organism: Sepioteuthis lessoniana; assembly: GCA_963585895.1. Taxonomy (NCBI): domain Eukaryota; kingdom Metazoa; phylum Mollusca; class Cephalopoda; order Myopsida; family Loliginidae; genus Sepioteuthis; species Sepioteuthis lessoniana. The sequence goes on from CAUZXS010003590.1 coordinate 195,392, forward strand.
ACAGTTACCAAGGGATTATTAAAGGGATTGGAAGATTTGGAAATAAGAAGACGAATGGAAACCATCTAAACTGCAGCATTACTGAGATCGGCTAGAATACTGAGAAGAGTCTTGGAGACTTGAGGAGACTTGCTGTCACTCAGACTCTAGTGAAAAACCTTCAGCTTTCGCTGATGTGAAAACTTTTAAGGGTGTAATAATAATAATAATAATAATAATAATAATAATAATAATAATAATAATAATAAGAAGAAGAAGAAGAAGAAGAAGAAGAAGAAGAAGAAGAAGCCAAATCTCACACGAGAAAATGTAGATGTGGCTTAGAGAGGGAAACCTTGAGAGAGATACTGAATCTCCCCTAATAGCAGCTCAAAACAACGCCATAAGAACCAATCATATCAAAGAAAGTATAAGACGCAACAAAACAGCAAATGTAGTTTATGAGCTCATAGAGACGAAAAGATCAATCATATAATAAACGAATGCAGCAAATTAGGACAGAAAAAGTATAAGACAAGACAGGATTGAGTGGCCAAGGTGATCTGCTGGGAATTGTGCAAGAAATTGAAGTTTGACTATACAAATAAATGGTATATGTACAACCAAACTTCTAACCTGGAGAATAAGATGCATAAACTCCTCTGGGATTTTGGCATACAAATGGATCATCTAATCTCGGCCGGACGAACAGACCTTATAGTAATCAACAACAAAAAAGAGAACTTGCAGGATAGAGGACTTTGTTGTCTCGGCTGACCACAAAGTAAAATTAAAAGAAAGCGAAAAGAAAGCTAAGTACCTGGACTTTGCTAGGGAATTGAAAAAACTGTGAACATGAAAGTGACGATGATACCAATTATAACTGGTGTTCTTGGTACAGTCACTAAAGGATTGGTACAAGGACTGAAGCAGTTAGAGATAAGAGGACGAGTAGAGACCATGCAAACTATTGCATTACTGAGATCGGCAAGAAAAATTAGAAGATTGCTGGAGACGTAAGGGGACTTGCTGTCACTCAATCTCCAGTAAAATACCATCAGCTAAAACTGATGTGAAAAACACTCAAGGATTAAATCATGATAAAAATGATAAGCAAATTATCACAGCAAGAATATAAGACGAGACACGACTTGGTGAGCAAAGTGGTCCAATAGGAATTGCGTGAGAAATTGAAATTTGATTATACGGACAAATGGTATAAGCACAACCCAACGTCTGTCCAGGAGAATGAGATGCACAAACTCCTCTGGGATTTTAAGGTACATACAGATCACCTAATCTCAACCAGACGACTAGAACTTATTATAATTAACAAATAAAGAAGCACTTGCAGAATTGTGGACTTTGCTGTCCCGGCTAACCACAGAATAAAAGTGAAAGAATGTGAAAAGAAGGATCTATACCACGAGCTAGCTAAGGGATTAAAAAAAAAACTGTGGAACATGATAGTAACGTTTATACCAATTGGAATTAGTGCCCTTGGTACAGTCACCGAAGGATTAATAAAGGGACTGGGGAATTTGGAAATTGGAGGACGAGTGGAGACCTTCCAAATTACAGCATTATTGAGAACGGCCAGAATACTGAGTAGATGTGAAAAACTTTTAAGGGTGTAATAATAATAATAATAATAATAATAATAATAATAATTAGAAGAAGAAGAAGAAGAAGAAGAAGAAGAAGAAGAAGAAGAAGAAGAAGAAGAAGAAGAAGAAGAAGAAGAAACCAGATCTCTCACGAGAAAACGTGGATATGGCTAAACGAATGCAGCAAATTAGGACAGAAAAAGTATAAGACTAGACACGATTGAGTGGCCAAGGTGATCTGCTGGGAATTGTGCAAGAAATTGAAGTTTGACCATACGAATAAATGGTATATGTACAACCAAACTTCTAACCTGGAGAATAAGATGCATAAACTCCTCTGGGATTTTGGCATACAAATGGATCACCTAATCTCGATCAGACGACCAGACCTTATAGTAATCAACAACAAAAAAAGAGAACTTGTAGGATTGTGGACTTTGCTGTCTCGGCCTACCACAAAGTAAAATTAAAAGAATATGAAAAACAGTATAAGCATGGTCCTATGTTAGTCACGGAGCCCAATGTGATGTGACTACTAGTGACAGTACTTGTTGTGGCTGCTGTGTTCGTGACTACCACATTAACTACCGACTGTTTGCTTTGTCAAGTCCTTCCATGCCCACGTTGTGTTTGAAAGATCCTCGAAAGGGGGTTGACACAATTCAATCGGATCTTCTTCGGACGGTCAGATAATATGAGTGGCTAGATTGTCTAGTAACTCAAAGAATAGAGAAAACTTGTTGTTAACAAATAACAAAAATGGTTTTTATTGAAGCACGTTTGTGAGACAATAAATAACAAGCAAACAACGTTTGCTTTCCTGGCAAAAAGAAGAAGAAAGAATATCGAAAGAGGAAGAGTGACAATGAGGTGCGGTTAGAGTGACACTAACGTCTCTAAAGTCTGGGACTTTGAATTTTTGTAATGTCTGAAGGTTGTTCGGAGTGCATCGGGTCTATAATGGAAGGGATGGTGACCCGTTTCATCATTATGATCGATGAAGTAAGTTGACAAGCGAAAAATTAAATAAAATCAGTGACCTTTAAAATCAAAAACAATTGTCTCTCACTTAACTGACATTTAAGAACAATCAAACTGCTTTTTAAGTCAATTTAAGCCTTGAAAAAAAGATACTTATTTTAAGGATCTTTTTGTTTATATATATATATATATATATATTAATTTTCATATATTTCATAAATTTTAATTTTTACATATCAATTAAGTATTTAACCGCGCGACGTGTCAGATAAGTGTCTGGATCTTGAAAGAAATTAAAAAATTGGGAAACATGAAAGTGTATATCAATTATAATGGGTGCTCTTGGTACAGTCACCAAAGGATTAATACAAGCACTAGAGGGTTTAGAAATATCCGGACGAGTGGAGACCATCCAAACTTCAGTATTGCTGAGATAGGCTAGAATGCCGTGAAGAGTTCAAGAAACTTGTTGTCTCTCAAACTCCAGTGAAAAACCATCAGCTAACGCTAAATAATCAATAAAATTAAAAACAAATTTTTAGAAAATTGAAAAAATAAATAAATATATATACCTCCCCCCATTATAAAAAAAGGAAATTACTTTAGAAGCGAACATTCTAGAGTGCCATCTGATGTCCATATCTTAAAATATAAATATATATATATAAAAAAACAACTTCAAAACTATATCAAGGCTTTAACCAGAATAACCAAACGAATCTTTGCTGCGTGATCTTCGAAGAAATTTGGTCAGTAGAATCTGTCTTTTATTTAAAAATATTGATTTTTCGTTACTCGTAAAATCTGTTGGATAACAGTTGTATTTTAATGAAAAATTGTTAATTCCCAAAATTATTTTTAGCTAAACTATTTCAAAATTTCTACATAGATTTGTTTAAATCGACTGCCTCAACGTCTATTTACCTCATCTATGACAACTCTTAATCTAAGGAAATACGTACCTAATGTAGCCTGAAAGCATTAAGTAAGAACAGTTACCGTCCACCATAATACGGGGAAACATAAAGAACTTAGTATTTATTAAAATATAATCAATTTTAGCGGAAATAAAGTTTCAAAATAGGGCAGTAAATATAAACCATAAAGGTAATACAGGAAACCCTGAAGCTAGTTCAGGTACTCGGTTAAGAAAATAACTATAAGAATAGGTTAATAAACTTTAACTAAGTTAAAACTTAAGGTTGTTGTTTTGTTTTTTGTTTGTTTGTTGTTGTTTTTTTTTTGTGCCCCGCTGTTCATGAACAGTCACTGTGACTGTTTTCGGTCACGTATGTCAGGCGCGCAGATAATAAACAACACCTAAGTCTGGTATAGCTACAATATACCACCCATGATAAAAAAAATGTTGAAACAAAACATGACACAACGTCGGACCCAGGCAACAGGCTTCAGTGTCATGATCGGCATGTGCTCTACTGATAGCCAATATGGGAGATCCGGCAGGGATCGTCATCCTGCGAATGTTGGCTGTTCTTTTTTCAGGTACACGAATGGCGATGTAAAGAACCACACCAGCCAGAGACGTAAACGCAAAACATGGACTAGGGAAGACAACCAACTTGCACTACACTGCTATTTTAGGAGCAACCCTACAAAAAGAGGATATAGGAAAAGAAAGATAGAGATCTGGCAAGAATATTCAAATTTTCAAACAAGTCAAAGACTTGCCGATCATCTCAGGACAATAATAAAGAAAGGTTGGTTTTCTGACTTTGAAATAATGGAAATACACCAAAAAATAAATAATCAACAAAGTAGTAATACAGTACCTGACACATCAAAAAACAAACAAAAACCTCCCAACTGAAATGAACCACCAATGTCGGAAACTTGAAACAAACAACCCAGAACAAACACTAACACAAGAACAAAAGTTAAATCTAGAAAATTTAAAGAGAATCATAAACACTGAAAAGTCTACCTTACCATCATTAAGAAGCAGAAAATGGAGAACATTTAAGGCGGAAAAATATATAATAAATCAAATACTAACTTATATATCAACGAATAATATAACCGAATTAAATGAACTAATCTATGCAGGAGTGAAATTAGTTTGTGGGAAAATTGGGATCCCCTCAAAAAGCACGAAAGAAAAATCAAAACCGGGATGGGATATTCGACTGGAAACGCAGATAAAAATTCTACGAAAACAGGCCAAAATGATAAAACAAAGGAAAGACGCTGGAACATGTAGAGATAAAAAGGAAAAAGCAACACAAGAAAAAATAACAATACAACTTGAAGAAATCAACCAGAAAGTCCTGGCAAAAGAAGGAAGATTAAAAAGACATCGACAAAGGGTAAAACAATACAGACAAAACAGAACATTCCAAAAACAAAGACAGAAAATTCTATCAACAAGTGGTAGGAGAGAACACGAAAACATACCAGCAACCGGATGCATAAGAAACCAAACGATTTTGGACTAAAACATGGCAACCAAAAACTCAACAAAAAGGCCGATTGGATAAACAAATTAAAAAGAGCTCAAAGAAGGCCCGAAAGCGGAAATACACACCGATTTACTCAAAACGACACTAAAAAGTCAAACTGGAAAACGGCAGGCCATGATGGAATACATGGTTTCTGGTTCAAGAAATTAACTTCCATTTACGACAGACTAGCACTAGAAATGAACAGATGCATACAAAGAGCACACGTACGCGAATGGATGACCCAAGGAAGGACCACATTGATCCAAAAAGGACATAAGCAAAGGAACCGCCCCAAACAACTACAGACCCATAACCTGCCTACAGATGGTATGGAAAATAATAACAGAACAAATAAGAGAAGAGATTTACTACTCACCCAGAAGTCACGGATTATTCCTTGAGGAACAGAAAGGATGCCGCAAAGGATCAAGAGGAACATCAGAGTTACTTTACATAGATCAACATATCTTAAATGAGAGCTAGACCAGACGGAAAAATCTAGCTATGGACTGGATTTATTACAAAAAGGCATATGTCATGGTCGCAAAAAGCTGGATAATAAACTACCTCAAAATGTAGAAAATATCAGATGAATTTAATAAACTTTATCAAGAAAACCATGAAAACCTGGAGGGTGGAATTGACAGCAGGAGGAAAAAGCTTGACTGAAGTAAAGATCCAAAGAGGTATTTTTCAAGGAGATGCAATATCAACGTTACTATTCATAATTGCCATGATGCCACTTAACCACATAGTCAGAAAATGCACAGCCGGATACAGATTAAGTAGATCGAAGGAAAAGATCAATCGCTTAATATACATTAATGACATCAAACTATTTGCAAAAAATGAAAAAAACCGGAAACTTTAATACATTTCGAATACACAGTCAGGACATAGGAATGGAATTTGGCATAGAAAAATGTGCCATGCTAGTAATGAAAAGTGGCAAACGACATCTAACTGATAGAATGGAACTACTAAATCAAGTCAAGATAAGATTGCTTGGAGAAAACGAAACATACAAATACTTGGGTATCTTGGAGGCTGACCCCATAAAACAAGTGGAAAAGAAGGGAAAAATTCAAAAAGAATATCTCAGGAGAATAAGAAAAGTACTCGAGATGAAACCCTCTAGTAGAAACCTTATCAATGGAATAAATACCTGGGCTGTATCCCTTCTTAGATATTCGGGAACCTTTTTGAAGTGGACCAGAGAAGAATTTAAACAAATGGACCAAGTAACAAAAAAAAAAAAAAATAATGACTATGCATAAGGCATTACATTCCAGAGATGATGTTGACAGACTATATGCATTAAGAAATGAGGGAGGAAGAGGACTTGCCAGCACTGAAGACAGCTTTGACGCATCGAAACAACGGCTCGAAGACTACATCGAAAAACACGAAGGAGGACTGATTACAGCCATTAGAAACGACACTGAAAACACGATGGACAACAGAATGACAATAGCTAGGAAACATAAATGGGAAGGAAAACAACTCTATGGGCGTTTTAAACGACTAATAAACAATATCTCAGACCAGAAAACCTGGACGTGTCTAAGAAAAGGAAACTTGAAGAGAGAAACAGAATCTCTCCTAATAGCAGGATAAAACAACGCCATAAGAACCAATCCTATTAAAGAGAGAATAGATAAGACGCAACAAAATAGCAAATGTAGACAATGTGGTGACAGAGACGAAACCATCAATCATATAATAAGCGAATGCAGCAAATTAGCACAGAAGGAGAATAAGACTAGACACGACTGGGTGGGCAATGGGATCCACTGAAAGATGTGCAAGAAATTGAAATTTGACCCAACGAACAAATGGTATATGCACAACCCAGCACCTGTCCTAGAAAATAACACACATTATCTCCCATGGCACTTTGACATACACACGGATCAACGAATCTCGGCCAGAATACCAGTCCTTATAATAATCAATAACAAAAAAAAAAGTGAATTTACAAAATTGTAGACTTTGCTGTCCCGGCTGACCACAGAATAAAACTGAGAGAATGTGAAAAGAAGGATAAGTACCTCGACCTTGCCAGGGAATTGAGAAAACTATGGAACATGAAGGTGACAATTATACCGATTGTGATTGGTGCTTTTGGTACAGTAAACAAAGTATTATTAAAGGGACTGGAGGATTCGGAAGTTGGAGGACGAGTGGAGATCATTCAAAAAACAGTATTATTGAGAACGGTCAGAATAATAAGAAGAGTCCTGGAGACTTGAGGAGACTTGCTGTCACTCAAATTCCAGTGAAAGACCATCAACAAAAACTGATGTGAAAAACTCTAATGTGTAAATAATAATAATAATAATAATAATAATAATAATCCTAAAAACCGATTTTTAAATCATTTGGGGACCTATACATTTTAGAATATTTACTTTTTCTCGTTAGAGCATCAACAATCTTTTTATACCCACTAGAAAGAAAGAATTCTGCCAAATTAGGAATAGAGATTTCGAAGAAGAAACCATAAAACTAAACAGAAAAATTGATACAATCACTTTCGCATCCCCCCCCCCTCCACTTAAAAAACCCTCCAAAATAAAGTGAAGTCCCTTGTTGACTATTTTGAAACACATAAGGAATATCTAGAGAATATATGGATAATCCACGTTCAAGAGGAAGCCGATAAAATTAAAAAGAAAATTTAAATTGTGGGGAAATACCTATAATCTCAAGAAAAATAGCGTTCTTCAATGTTATTTAAAAAAACATCCATAATTTACAAATATTTCTTAAAAATGGATAAAATATTCTTCCCAAAAATAATTAAAGAAAAAATCACACCCCAAGACACAGAGAGACAGAAAGGAAAATTAAATCTTATAAAATTAAAAGCTCAGATACGAGAAGAGAGAACAACACTTTATACTAGAATATATCAAGTAATATACCTGGAACAATAAATTAAAATCAAAGTACTTTGCCCCTCAATAAGTCAACAGTTAATTTCGGAACGATAGGAAAAATAATACAAAAAGAGGAAGAAAAATTTTGAAAAATCTCGTACAGAAAATCTACATAGCTGAGAAATCTAACCGCCACCCCACAAAAAAAAGAAAACGTTACAGAAAAAAGAACGCAAAATGAAACAAAGAAAAGAAAAACTCTCCCGAAAAAAGAAACTACATTCACGTATTAGAAAACAAATTCACCTACTCCTCAGAACAACAACAACACACACAATTACTACCCACCTTGTGCCACATCTAAGCAAAAAGCTTAGTAATTTCCCACATAGAAAACGATACAATTGAAAAAACAAAACACACACTACCACACTAGTACATATTCACACAACAGATGAACCTTTTAAAATGCACACCAACACACATAAACAACCCTTTATAAAGGAAAAATAGCCCCTACATGTACCCTCTCGCAGAAAAAATTGATCCAACTACTCTAAAAAAACAACCACTAAGCAATAAAACATTTTTAAGGCAAAGATAAAATTAATGCCCACACATATCACATACCAAGAAATACTCCAATGACAATACAAGACCGAGGAAATAGAAATAGCAGTTGAAACACAAAATTCTGAAGAGAAAAATTCCAAACCCCAGTGACCTCAAATGTAGACCTGTTGTGGCTGGCCTATCACACATCACGAACAGACTCAGCAAACTAATTAATATTCCGCTACAACTATTCGTAAATGAAATAAAAAGCTACATTAGAGATGATAATATCCACTTTTTAAATTCCATACCACAAAAATTGATTCCGATACAATAATGGCTACATTTGACGTCGCAAACTTAATGAGTAATATGGCCATGAATTAGGAAAACGGACCATCTCGTTTTAGGTCGAAAAATACCCAGAAAAAATATCACTTGTGATATAGAATTAATCCCAAATAATAACTTTTTCCAATTCGGCAAAAATTACATCCAAACCCTAGGAACATCTAAAGGAACAAACAATAGTACCAACACACGCCATCCCAACCTTACCATACTTAGAGGAAAATCCATATGAATAAATCGGGAAAAAATACAGCAACAATATGAATACAAAATTAATCAGATCATGGAAAAATTCCTGGATGACTGTTTCATATTTTGGAAATGTTTAAGGGCCCACATCACAGATTTATATAACTAAATCTAAAACTTACAAGCTAAAAAAATTACTAAAAAACATAGTTTTAAAGAATTACCATTTTAGATATCTTCATTTAAAACCAAAATGGCCAAATTATCATAGATATTTAACACAAACACATAGACACCCAACAATACCTCCAAATTAAGAACCATCATGCTAAAAGCTGCATAACTGACCCCCCACCGAAAAACCTGCCGAGAATTACGTGTAACCGTCCACAAGAGAGGATATCCCACAACAATAAGTAAGAGATTCGAATTAGCAGAAAAAAAGCATGACAAGAACTGATACCCACCCCAACACACACAAAAAAAAAAAACAGCGGCAAACAAGCCTCAGTAGATGTCTCAATATATAACAAAAACGATTCAGAATTATTTATAGAAATAGCAAAGAATCTAGAACAACTTAAAAAAAGATGTTGCCCAGTTGGCTGGGGAAGTAGAATACACCGACTGCTTCTCTCCAGAGGGATAAGACCCCCCACCAACGAGTGTCCTCTATATGACACTAAACAATCTGATGGTGAGGTTCTAGTGATGCTGGAGCTTTGGGGAATGTGGAGTACCCCTTCACTGCAAATACTCCCAGGTCCACTCTGGCCCGGAATGGTAGCACCTGATAGGGTTCTATCTATGGGTTAAATAGAACTAAACTGCATACTTATGCTAAACAGAATTGTTTGAATTAAAACTGTTTGACTAAACTGAATAGCTTAAAATAGAAATGCCTTTGACAAATAAACTGTGTACTTACATTTTAACCGCGTGCTTATGCTAAACTGAATTGTTTGAAATGAAGCAGTTTTTGACATTGAAACTATACTTACGCTAAACTGAATTGTTTAATATAGAACTGTTTTGACATTTAACTGTGTGTAAACAAAATCTATACTAATACTTAACTGAATTTGCTGAATGAGAACTGATTGAATAAACTAAATAGGTTGAAATAGATATGTATTTGACAATTAAACTGTGTACTCATGCTAAACTGAATTGTTTGAAAGAGAACTGTTTATTTGTATAAAAAAGGTTGATATGCAATAAAACCCAAACAACCATTTTTAAAAAAGCTAACAAGAACTAAAAAATGAAAAAATAAAACACACCCTAAAATAAAATACACCTTAAAATCGTACAAAATTGTGAAACACAACATGCATGGAGTCTCAAAATGCAAAAATAAAAGATGTCGAGTATGTTATATAATTATTGAAATAAAATCCTATATATTCGAGAACCTTAAAACGACTTTCATAATGAACAGTAATTTAAGCTGAAATTCCAAAAATGTAGTCTACATGATCAAATGCACAAACTGGAAGGAAATATACGTTGATTGCACTCAAGCACTAAATAATAGAGTCTATTTATATAAACGCAACATCAAATAACCAGAAAATAGAAAATTTTATGTATCAAAATACCTTTATGGATGCAGCTAGAGAGATGTTATAAAAATGCCGATATACCAGAACGATGACTACTCATTACTCCAAATAAAAGAAAAAACTTCATAGATAAATTCAAACCAACATTAAACTGAGTATTAATTACATGCACACACACGCACATGCAAACGCACAAACATATACGCATCAATTAGTTTAAAGACACATCTATGTTTGGGGTCAAATGCCTTCTCAAACAGATTAAGTCAGTCCAATTCCTCTGAAAAAATATATGCCTATGTATACATAAGTTTACATACATACTTGTATACGTGTGTACATACATACACAGAATACACACTAATCTATACACAAAAACATTTACATAGACCAGAGGTCTTTTCGAACAATTGAAACGGGACATTCATAGACACAAATCTGGATTTAAACAAATCAAAACAACCAATCAAAATAATCTTTATTAAAAAAAAAAGAAGAATCGGAAATTAGCAGAAACATAATAGTCTTATCACCTTAAGAGGACATAAAATTTCGAAACTAATGTAGCGCACAAAGTATATGAAATAATAATAATAATATTAACAATTCTAGTATCAGCAAAACAAAAATAACCAGAAAGCCAAAATGGGAAGAAAAACGACTATATGAACATTTCTGCAACAAACAAGCGACATTTCAGACGAGAAAACGGGGATGTGGCAAAGAAAGGGAAACCTTTACAAAGAAACTGAAACTCTTCAAATAGAAGCTCAAAACAACGCCATAAGGACTATATCAAAGCAAGAATAGATAAGACATAACAAAATAGAGAATGTAGGTTAGGTTGCGATAGAGATAAAACAAACAACCATAATATAAGCGAATTCAGTTAGCACAAAAAGAGTATAAGATTAGACACGACTGGGTGGGACTTGGAAATAAGAGGACGTGTGAAGACTATCCAAACCACTGCATTATTGAGATCGACCAGAATACTGAGAAGAGTCCTGAAGACTTGGAGAGACTTGTTTGTCACTCAAACTCCAGTGAGAAACCATCAGCTAACACTGGTGTGGGACTTGGAAATAAGAGGACGTGTGAAGACTATCCAAACCACTGCATTATTGAGATCGGCCAGAATACTGAGAAGAGTCCTGAAGACTTGGAGAGACTTGTTTGTCACTCAAACTCCAGTGAGAAACCATCAGCTAACACTGGTGTGGGACTTGGAAATAAGAGGACGTGTGAAGACTATCCAAACCACTGCATTATTGAGATCGACCAGAATACTGAGAAGAGTCCTGAAGACTTGGAGAGACTTGTTTGTCACTCAAACTCCAGTGAGAAACCATCAGCTAACACTGGTGTGGGACTTGGAAATAAGAGGACGTGTGAAGACTATCCAAACCACTGCATTATTGAGATCGACCAGAATACTGAGAAGAGTCCTGAAGACTTGGAGAGACTTGTTTGTCACTCAAACTCCAGTGAGAAACCATCAGCTAACACTGGTGTGGGACTTGGAAATAAGAGGACGTGTGAGGACTATCCAAACCACTGCATTATTGAGATCGACCAGAATACTGAGAAGAGTCCTGAAGACTTGGAGAGACTTATTTGTCACTCAAACTCCAGTGAGAAACCATCAGCTAACACTGGTGTGGGACTTGGAAATAAGAGGACGTGTGAAGACTATCCAAACCACTGCATTATTGAGATCGACCAGAATACTGAGAAGAGTCCTGAAGACTTGGAGAGACTTGTTTGTCACTCAAACTCCAGTGAGAAACCATCAGCTAACACTGGTGTGGGACTTGGAAATAAGAGGACGTGTGAAGACTATCCAAACCACTGCATTATTGAGATCGGCCAGAATACTGAGAAGAGTCCTGAAGACTTGGAGAGACTTGTTTGTCACTCAAACTCCAGTGAGAAACCATCAGCTAACACTGGTGTGAAAAACTCTCAAAGGAGTAGGAAATTAAAAATTGGACGTGAAAATGACTGTGATACCAATTGTAATTGGAGCTCTTCGTACAGTCACCAAACGATTGATACAAGGACAAGAGGACATAGAAATAAGAGAACTAATAGAGGCCATCCAAACTACAGCAACGACTAAAGTTGGTGTGAAAAACTCGAAAGAGTAAAATAATAAATACCAAATTTAAAATCGTTTGCAGATATATGTATAAATGATGCAATGGTTATCACCTGAGGAAATCAACTCTGTGGCCCGAGTTCAAAACGTGGATGAGACTGTTTGTATTTTAGGTTGCGCTAATACCCCTGGGAATACTATGAATTTTACAAATCTTCCTCCATCTATAAGTACATAGTCAATCAGTCTGGTCTCTAACTTTTTATGGAAACCTACGAGAAGAAAATTACTGATTTCAAACCTGTTAAATTCTACTTTACATATTGTCTTTGTTTCACATCCTACTTATATGTATGTACTCAAAAAATGGTACTTGATCCCTCCCTACTTAACACTCAGTATTATACATATTTACCCAACCCTTCCGCTCGGCCAGGATATGACACAAGGTCAGTTTTTAAGCGGAGTTTAACAGGTTTGAATTCAGAGTTTTCCTTCTCCTAGATTAGTTGCCTCACTAAAGCTGAAGGACACAGTCTATCCTACTATTTACCCATAGCTGGAGGGAGAATAATTGGATTCATACCTTTCCCAAGGGTATTAGTGCTATGTGAAATACAATTAGGCTGGTCCAGAATTTGAACTCGTATCGCCGTGTCTATTTCCTACGATGATAACCATTACACCACGGGCACCTCCACTCAGTATTATAAGGTATGTACCAAGGGTAAAGTGGAGCCATACAGGATAAGGAGTAGCACCATCCCCTACACCTTGGTGTTGTAGCTATTGAAAAGGGAGCCTTTAGGTCACTCTCGACTATGGTGGCCAACTTTACTTGACTCTTTCTCTATATATTTGTATTGATACATCTATCTATCTATCTATCTATATATATATATATATATATATATATATATATATATATATATGTATATATATATATATATATATATCGCAGTCGGTGCGTATCTATTTTATGGTTAAAGAACTGAGCAGTTACAAAGACAACTAGTTTTTACCACTCGGTGATTGGTTATATCAATGGTTCTTGCCTTGTTATTGATACCATGTAACTTAATACAATCTGTCCCATGGTACTTGGAAAAGAGATTAGCAGCGCTGAGTAACTCATATTATTCTTAGACATGATATTAAGGGGAATTACTCTGCACGACACACTGACAATCTTGTTTATTACGAAAAATTTCCATCTCTCTAATACTTAACTTATCGTAGCGGAATTAGTAAAAGCAGCGTCTATGCAATATGTATTCCCAGGATGTGAATTCATATTTTGCTGAAAATTACTTTCTTATACATATTACTCCCAATTTATTTTGATAGTCAGAGAGTAGTCATCCGAAAAATTTGTGATGAAAGTAACAATATAATGAGAAAATATTCACTATGAAGTAACAAAGTAAATTCTTTCCGTCAGAATTAACCCATCACAATGGAATCTAATGAAACAATTCTACTAGCAAATGTTGTGGAATGTGTTTAAAATTTATGTTCCCAACAATCTTTTTCCACTTAGCATCCAACTATATATATATATATATATATATATATATATATATATATATATACATATATATATATATATATATATATATATATATATATATATATGCCTTACAAGTAAATAATGCTTTACTCGTACCACTAAGAGAAAAACGTTACCAGATAGAAATCTATACGATTTAATTACAATTGCAAAGCCTCTTAATCACCTTTTCAATGCATTTCTAATGTTTGAAGAGACGTTATTATCTCAGGTGTTGAAATGTGGTGTCTGTATTTTTGTTACGACCTACACTTTCACTTGAGAGACTCATCAATAAATAACGCCTAACACATTCCATCAAAAACAAAGGATTATCTTTTATTTTTATTTTTCATTTTTATTTATTTATTTATTCATTCATTTATTTATTTTTACTTTCATGACACTTGAATTCTGATCTTTCATCAGAATACTCAGTTATCCGTGACCAGATATTTAAGTCTATGGCTCATCTTCAATCGACTGTTACTAACCTGTTGGGCCCAAAAGAGCAAGGTCACAGATCAAAGACAATTCCTTGTGTTTAAGAGGTGTCAAAAGAGAATGTATTGAAGGAATTAAGGGTTTTTTTAAATTTTACTATCAGCACTTTCATGTAAGCCTCCACACAATAAATTTAATATTGTGTTAAATTTCACCCTTGTTAGTTAAATAAAATTTCTTTTTTTCTTAATGCAAACCTGTGATCGGTTCTATTATGATTGTTGCAAATTTATCCAGTCAACTTATTTTTCGCATTGCGTTGACATAAAGACTCTACATTTCTTGTTCTGCGATAACAATGCATCTTCAAACATCCAAATGCTTCTGAGAAATGGTGCATATCCACTGAAAAGGCCGATCTCAATTAGCACCGTTAACTAAAAGGATACTCCGTATGCAAGTTTAGAAGCTTTGTGCTTGTAATTAAGTCATTCAGACTGAGAAGGTAAGTTCATTAAAACTGCTATGAGGATTCTTGGAATAGTCAGCTGTAAATTTTCTTCAAAGAAAGAACTGGGGCAATTTGTTCACAAGTGGTTACATCAAATGTTACATCAAAGCTTACCTAATGTCCCGCATTTTCAGAATTGGAACTTAGCGAACTTCGCATGATCAAAAGTACGATCAATAATTCCTTCTTCAAACACAGGATTTATTCAGTGGATCAATTTAATCCAGAATAACTATGAAATCCTACATCAAGTAAGGTGTCAACGGTTCAAAAAAAAAAAAAAAACCCAATTTTTATGACATTGTTAATCTTTTAATACGATTGAAACTGAAAAATTGTGAAGAGAAATATTTTCTCTCTGTCTCTGTCTTTGTCTCTATCTCGCCTTCCTTGTATCTATCTATCTATCTATCTATCCGACATGTTCCCTACATATACAATTCATATATATATATATATATATATATATATATATATATATATATATATATATGTTAAAGATGAAAAAGGCACTAAACATTCTACTACATGAATCTATAAAGCTATTTTTCAAGTTCAGAAACTTTCTCGCCAACCTTTTTTATAATTCATGCCATGTTGGATAAATTCATATGTATTTACGTGTTTTGTATGTGTTCTATGAGAGATACCGAAATGTTGGGCAGATTTAATTGACAAGAATGGCCATAAAAACCTGGATGGCTCAAAGATTATTCGTACGATTTAATATCAATAACGGAAAACATTTCAAGACCACGTGCTTGGGAGGGTAGTTTAAACGATAATTTCGAGAAGGGTCTTTTGTAAATATATGAAAAGATGGCACTCTGTTCTGTTAACTTGTGATGCCACAGATTATGTAAATATAGAAATCAATACGAGTTTAGGATTTAATTTCCAAACCATCATCTTAGCAGCTAGAAATGTATTTACAAATAAATTCCTTCACTTTCTGATCGACAAAAAAAACCCGGCAGAGATAGACCCTGAAAGTATTGAAAATAAAATATTCATCGAAAAAGTTTAAAAAATGTCTTTTAAAGTAATAATAAAAGGTTGTCCTAGGCAATGCGATTGCCAATATAAAATGTTTAAAAGGATCCGTAAAAAATTAACGGGGAAACGAGACAAAAAATATGCAAACATAAAACAAGGAAAAATACATTAGAATTTTTTTTATTCTTTTAATATTTGATTATGAAGGAAAATGCCATAAAGTTTCAGGATTTGATGGATCATGGCTCTTCACATTTTTCTTTGCCCATAAACATTTAATCATTTTGACTGATCTTTGTTGAGATTTGGGGAGCAACTTCTCGACTCCTTTAATTGAATTACCATGACCATGACCAGAAAATACGCCGAACACCTACGCACGATATACTGGAAAAGTAGACAGCTGTTTCGACCTTATTAGGTCTCATCAGCAGTGTATGCCATAATCTCCACCACTGGAGATCGAACCAGCGACCACAGATTGCAGTGCCAAACTTTACAACGGAGCCACCAGTTCATATCACACACAAGTGACGCCAGATCAACTAGTCATGGTTATTGCGCGGCCAAATAACAGTAATCTGATCATTGCAATATTGAATGTAGCAAAAATGTGTCTCGCAAGTTACATCTCTACTCTTTCCAGAGGACACAGTCAACCCCCCCACTCCAGGCCATGTCTTCCCAAGAAGCTTAGAAATACGCATCCGTGTAATTATTATAATCCAGGAGCAAGGGAATAGATGTACATCCTTTACTGTTGTTAATTTAGACTTGTTCCCTTTCCCACTTTAGTTAGAGAGCCTAGTCTGCTCAGCAAAACCTGGAAGTAAGGAGAAATAGTGAAACCAGGATACTAGGTGGGTTCAAGAACCACTGAAATTGAAGCTGTATTCATCGAGACAGACGTTAACAACGAATAAAAAATTAATTTTCTTCGAAAATAGTCCCCTTGACTTCAGCACGCTTATTCCAGCAACTTTTTTTTGTTGGAGACGATAGCTGTGAAACTAATCCTTTGATGTGTTTTAAGGTTGCACAGTTATATTTTTAATGCCCTCTTCGTCCGTAAATTTCTGATTCTTCTGATGAATTGGAGGCACGCTTAGCTTAACTGTGATTGTTATAGGAAATGAAATTAGCAACTCGTATTCAAATTCTGAATAAGCCTGTTTACATTTCACTTCATACTCATTCACTTGGATAAGACGTGGATGCATCTGTTGCTCCCTAGTTATAGTTAATAGTAAGGTGGGCAGGGTTATTTTTTAGCCTTCGACTGTTTGGGAGAAGGAAAATTCTGAATTCAAATCAGTTATACTCCGCTTAGAAATTTACCTTTTTTTTTTCATGCCCTGTCTGTTGCGGAGGGGTTGGGTAGATACATAATCTCGAAAAGAATTATCAATTTAGAAAACGAATAAAAGTAATAGGGATTTGGGTTTGGTAGTAAGGGGAGTTCCGCAAATTCTGTGTTTCGGCAAAAATTGTCTGACATCTTGAGCAAAGTGCACAGTTGCATTGTCATAGTAAACTTGTTACAGACTCAAGAAGCACATATCTTGCCTTTTTCAATGCACAGTATTATGGAAATGGCATAAGATTTCCAAGTAATACCATTTGTTTCATTTTGATCTTCAAATGAATATTCCTTTTAAAGTAAATCGTTTTTGTCAAAAATGACCTTGAGCAACATCAAACATGGCAATCCTTATTTGGTTTTGGTGCTGATGACAATTTCCACACAGATGACTTAGTTTTCATTTTCAGAATCCTAGCCATATACCCACAATTCATCACTTTAAGTAAATTTGTTGAAAACTATCATCAGTGTTAGTATACTGAAATAAATTAGTAGCCATAGTCATCCAAGACTCTTGCTCTGGTATTGAAAGCAATGGATGCAATTCATTTTATTCCCAAATCTTCAGCAAGCCAGGTTTAACACGATCCTCCCTCTCTCTCTCTCACTCTCTCTCTCTCTCTCTCTCTCTCTCTCACACACACACACACACACACCTCATCATGGATATCTTCTATTTCCCTTCATCAGACTTCACAGCTTATCAACTGTTTCAGCATTTCTGACTTCCAGAATGCTCATCACGTTCGACTGTTGCTCTTCCATTCTTTAAAGTAGTGGTGCCAATCAAAGACCCTCGCACACCTTACTGAATCATATTGCAGAACCAGTTTTGACCAGTTTGGGGTCAATTTTTAACACTGACGTATTGTTCATTATTTTCTGCCATAAGAAAATTTGACATGCTAAAAAAAATTAAATAAGATGCGTACACAACTGAATAACTTATATATGATAGTGATGACACCTAGATGTCTAGACTGATGCCTAGACGTTTAGACGAGTCACTACCAAATCAAAAGAATTTGTGACTGCAATCTTGATATTATTTGAGAGAGATAAAACAAAGAGAGAGAGAGAGAGAGAGAGAGAGAGAGAGAGAGAGAGAGAGAGAAAAAGGAGAGCGAAATAGAAAAGAAAAGAGGAAGAGAAAAGAACAGGAGAGTCTTTCGGTGTTACTTCCATTTTTTCTATTTGAAGAAGAAGAAGAAGAAGAAGAAGAAGAAGAAGAAGAAGAAGAAGAAGAAGAAGAAGAAGAAGAAGAAGAAAACAATTTATTTACATAACATGTTTCACATAAATTCCATCGGCAAATTGGAGATTTTCTTTTCGATATAAAAATGGAGAAATTCAAAATTTTCAGAAAATTTCGTAGTACCATAATTATCTGTGTATAACATACATTCATATATAACACGCAAACCAAAAATTCTCGTCTATTATACGCACTGACTTTTTAGAATTTGTATCACCTAAATTTAAGTTGAATTTAGTATTTGTTCAACTTTTTAATGGTTCATAATGATTGAAAATAGAAATTTATATAATCTACAATCTATGAATATGAGCACAGGTAAAAAAAATCATACATAATAGTAGTAATCTTAGTCAAGTAAGAACATTAAGTTTATAAGTCCCAAAAATTTACTCCAAACTGTCCAGTAGGACACATAGCGTTACAGTGATAGGTGTTGGTTCCCTAAGCTTTTAAGGTGACAATCGTCTGGAGGTTGCAGGTTCAATCCTGACTACAGGTGAATTATAATACAGGAATACTTAACACGTGTACCTGGTTATGGCTAACAGAATCAGAACAGGCGACCCCCGTGGATTTAATAAAGGACGTAGTTTGAAGTTCCGTAATGGTTCCTGAGTTTGAAGAAAAACCCGTGGGACATATCGGCCGAAAAGTTGTGGAAATATCAATAAAGATGAGGACAATAGTCCGAAAACCCTTAATGATAAAAATCTACAATATTTATATTTTGAAAACAAAATTTACATAGTGTTTAGTACAAATGGACGGTCATGTTCACGCAAAAATTCAACAAGTTGACTGCAAAAATAAGTTCACATTAGAAGAAAGAAAATAATAAACATACATATCAGTGGATATTTCTCTGTAATTGCGTAAAACTTACTTGTTTGGTCTATTGATATAATTTACTTTTAATCTTTCTGTCTTGAATGTGGCCAGAAGTCTGGTCGGAAAAAGGGGTTTATACAGATTTCGTGTATAATACGCACCCATAACTTTCGTGCTGAAAAATTTGGAAAAGTAGCACGCCTTATACACAAATAGTTACGTATCTGGTGAAACTGTATTAGCAAAACATGTTATACAAATAAATTGTTAATTTCAAAAAATTGGTTTTTATTTTTGCAATCATAATTCTCAACCAGATAGTTGGATGTCATTATCCAAAATATCTATCATATGCTCAAGAAAAAAAAACCCGACTACACACACATTATTATGTTCGGGCACGTGTCGGTGTGTGCTTCTGTAAGTGGGTGTAATTGCACAAGGTTATGTATATTTTTGCTCGTGTGTGTATGATCTGGAACAATGTCAGCTCATGTGTATTGATGTGTATCCTTGCGTCCTTGTAATTGATCAATCCTAAATTCAAACAAAAAGAAATCGTCTTTCTTTCTTTCTTTCTTTCTTTCTTTCTTTCTTTCTTTCTTTCTTTCTTTCTTTTCATACAAATACGCGTTTCTTTCTTTCTTTCTTTCTTTCTTTTCATACAAATACGTCTTTCTTTCTTTCTTTCTTTCTTTCTTTTCATACAAATATGTCTTTCTTTTTTTCTTTCTTTCTTTTCATACAAGTACGTGTGTGCGCGTGCCGGTCCCTCCTGACGTCACTATTCCAGAAAGGACGCGATGAAAAATTCGTGATTCCTCTATACCCGACTCACATTCCCTTCTTTTCCTTCTTCGCTATTTCCTCCCCACCTCCTTGTCGCCATCGTAGCTGTCGTCCTGGTTGTCAAACAATCAAAATACGTGACTTGTGCTAATCCTTTAAGTGTTTTTTGGTAACAGCAACAACGGTTCTCTCTTATTTTCGCAGTGGTGTCTTTTGCCAAATCAAATTAGCGAAAAGGTATCCCAGTTTTTCGCAAGTCTGGCTGGGGTAGAGCAAACATTTCTGTAAACTCAATAACCAAGTTAGGATAAAACTAAGTATTATCCGCACCCGAAAAAACAAAAAACAAAACCAAAAAAACAAAACCAAAAAAGACAAAAAGCAAAAAGCAACTATGTACGCTGTGTAAAACTTTTAGACAGTCAGATATCAACGAAAGATTTTTACGTAGATAATTTAATAATAATATACACAAAACAATAAGATTTAATGACAAAAATGTTGTCATAATAACAAAAGAAGAATACAAAGAATGACCTTAAGAACTAAATATGGTTTTTCTTACAATATCCGTGAGATTAATAAAAGGAAGTCTTTCTACATAACAGCAAGTGAAATAAATGTTCTGGAAAGTTGGTCCTTACACTTGGAAACTGACTAATGTATATATATATATATATATATATATATATATATATATATATATATATATATATATATTCCCGATTCCATTGTGTCACTATGTAGTACCCCCTCCAGAGTCTGATATGTAAGGTCTTGAGAATGTTATATTGCTTGAAGATCGTGAAAACCTCAAATCGTTAGTATATATACATATATATATATATATATATATATATATATATATATATATATATATATGTGTGTGTGTGTGTGTGTGTGTGTGTGTGTGTGTGTGTGTGTGTGTGTGTGTGTGTGTGTGTGTGTACATACATACATACATACATACATACATACAGATAGATAGATAGATAGATAGATATGCTCTGTTCCATAATCATGCTCTATTTTATACAGAGTACTAACTTAAATACAAGAAGGATTATGATATATATATATATATATATATATATATATATATATATATATATATATATATATTATGTATGTTTAATTGATTCAATATATTATTTATAGATTTATAGATATAATATTTACTTTAAACAATAATGACATACTTAATTGATTTAATATAATATCATTTATATATTTAATGATATATTGTTTAGTTCGAACATTTGTACATGTATATTACATATATATATATATGTATATAAATGTATACATATATAAGAAAATAAATGAATATATATGTATGTATACAAGTGTTGTATGCATCAGTGAACCAAATAATCTGTGTGTGCGCGCGCGTGTACGTGTGTTTAAAAACAAAACAGAACAAATACACTAATCTTTCTGTGGATTCAAAAACCGAATACGTCTCAGTTTTAACATTAAAAAATAATCTGTAATCCTTGATACTCTACAGACAGAAAAGTCTGAATATTCAAATAGATAACTATAGGCTTGTATTAAGAGAAAACTCGTAAGGATATTTGAATTATTAGGCAACTTTTCTGTGGCCTTTATTGAAATCTTTTAATATATATAAATATATATATATATATATATGTGTGTGTGTGTGTGTGTGTGTGTGTGTGTGTTCTTTCATCAGACTTAACGTCTAATAGTCCTAAGGGCGAAAATCGACAGAAATCAAGGGCTATTGACTTTGAGACTACGCTATCATGTTTATGTATGCCTTGACATTAATACTGAGCTCTCTTTATTTATGAATATACCAAACTCTCTCTCTCTCTCTCTCTCTCTCTCTCTCTCTCTCTCTCTCTCTCTGTATATATATACGCATAAATATATATGAAGAAGTTGGCGACCGTAGTCCAGGGGGACCCGAAGGCTCCCTTTTCAATAGCTACTACACCGAGATGTAGGAGTGGGCGCTACTCTTTTTCCTGGATAGCTCCGCTTTACCCTTGATCCATACCTAATAAAGCAAGGAGACATCAAGTACTATTTTTTGATTCTTTGGAATGACTTGACCCTATACCAATGGACCGATATATATATATATATATATATATATATATGTGTGTGTGTGTGTGTGTGTGTGTGTGAGGAAGTCCTCTATCCAGTAAATCCGTAAAGAACTCAATGTAAATGATATCTCAGAGCAAATATTCCTTCAAGAAAAAAACAAAATTCAGTCACATAAGGATTATAAATTTATTTCCAACCTGCTAAGAGCATTGATATGAATCAGTTTGGAAAAAAATTTAACAATTTAACTTATGTTGGATCTAAAGAACTCCTGTTAAATTTTATTTGGAGTTACTGATTCATATCAATGCTCTTAGCAAGATGGAAATAAATTTATAATCCTTATGTAACTGAATTTGTTTTTTTTTACTTGAAGGTATATATATATATATATATATATATATATATATATATATATATATATATATATATTGGCTGCACGAATATGGTTTCACTACACCATGACGTATAAACATATATGTGTGCGTGTATGTGTGGTTAGACAATGAATTTTCTTTAAGTAATTTTTCTTTCATTTTTACTTTTTCTAAGTAATTATGTAAGCATATTAGCACAATGGCATTACGGATATCCAAGACCTTAACGGTTAGAGGCAAAAAATGGAATTATACATACTGTTTTCATTTCATTTACTAAATATGAAAGACGGAATTATCATATTTGTACGTCATGATAACGTCATGCATGAGGTAACGCGAGAATGTTTCTCTTCTGGACAGACTATATTGATCAGTTGTAAAAAGATTCAAAATTAAAGTATATTGATTGGAGATTTCATTCAGCTTTGGTTTCTTTATTTTGACAAAGTTCCTATCCCTCTCTCTGTCTTTTTGTCTCTCTTCCTCCCTCTCTCTCTCTCTCTCTGCCTCTATCTGTCTCTCTCACTCATACACACACGCATTATATATATATATATATATATATATATATTATAATAATGATTGAAACCAATTTTAGGCCAAATTAGCGAAGTTATAAAAACTTTATGGATTTATTTTTCCGTAGCACTCATATAAACACACACATATATGTGCATGAATACACACAGTAATACGTCTCTATAGAAAAGTGTGTGACAAAGAGAATCTGGATTTGAAAAAATGCATATATACTGATACACACAAACACACTCACACACACATACATCATACATACAAACACACATACACGCACGCACGCACGCACGCACACACACACACACACACACACACACACACATATATATATATATATATATATAGTAATTAAAAGGTCTACATACTTGCTTAAAAATTGTTTTAACTCATTATTATTATTTAATTACGCAATGAATATTATAATAATGTTTTGAAACTATCCTCCCGTGATTATATCTATAGTAAATGATATTTTATTTGAAATTTCCAAAATTACTTTCACTGGCATTTAATATCAGGGATCTTAATTTTTGTTGTTATATTTCTGATCATCTCAAATGGTTGAAACATTGCTACGGTTAAATGTAAAAGTCACTTAATAACATAAAATTTAAAAGGAATGAAATAATGGGAAATGTTTAGCTGTCGTTCACATGAATTATCAAACAAGATATTTTTTAAAAACATAGTACAAAATTTCAAGTGAAGATCTCACTGGATGGAGGCATTAATAGCTTTCTGCAATATTAACTTGCTAACCATTGCCTGGTGACATTACCCAAAAGATATTTACGAGGCGGGCTTAGCTTAACGGTTATAGTCGTTGGAAAGCGAATAGAGGATCTGAGTTTGAATTTTAGAAAAAACCACGTGTTTCACTTCATGTTAATGCCCTTGGGAAAGATATGAATCTCCCATCTATGGTTAAATTGTAGGGAAGACTGGATTCTTTAACTTGGGTATGGCAACCAGTCTAGGAAAAGAAAAACTCAAACTATTTTTACTCTGCTTAAAATTGACCAGATGTCACATTCTGTGAAAGATGGGCTGAGTAAATGCCAAACCAAAAGGTAGAAAATTGGGGAACTGATAGGAATTCTATCTGATATATATGTATCTTGTATATAGATATATTTCTTTACATTCATTTTTTTTATAGAATGATGATGCACTTAAAACAAATAAGGCGTAGGAAGTTATTTTCACTCCACAATCTCACCCGAAAGAATTGAAAATGCATAGAATGACAGATTCATTGAAATATTGATTGTAACAACCTGTTAAGCAACCTATGGTTATTTTATACCAAGAGGTTATGGAATAGTGTTCACTGTATATTCATGTGTACATTTTTGTATATGTGTACATGTGTACATGTGTACATCGAATATGAACATTTTTTTAAATACATCTATTCGAACACCGGACATCGGCCTAGCGGTTAGAGTGTTCGCCAATGGCTCGGGAGACCTGCATCCAAATCCCAGGTCGAGTCATACCAAAGACTTTAAAAATGGTACTTGATGTCTCCTTGCTTAACACTCAGCATTATAAGGTACGGATCAAGGGTAAAGTGGAGCAATCCAGGGAAAGGAGTTGCGCCCTCCCCTACACCTTGGTGTAGTAGCTATCGAAAAGGGAGCCTTCGGGTCACCCTCGACTATGGTCGCCAACTTTACTTTTACTTATTTGACCTATAAATGGGACACTAACTGGTATCATCACTCCTGGTCAGGTGGGACCTAGGGGTAATGGTAATGAAGATAGTGTCTTCTCACTCCTCAGATCTCCAGAATTGGAATCTTACTTTCGGATGTAGTTTAATATCATACCAAGGTACCATCAGAAAAATTTGAGAAACAATGTGTCAAATTCACTGCCTAATAAGAATGGTCTGATAATATATCTCACTAATATATTATTAGCTTAACTTAGGTTAACTTTGGCAAAATATAAATATGGAACTACCTGTGAGGATCGATTTGTGCATTCATTTCTCTTGATCTATTTCACTAGGTTTGTCTATGTCGAGAAATTCCAACACATTCTTAAATATATATGCGAAACGGTATTTTTTTATTTAATGGGATATCAGAAAAAATATTGAGTGTAATACAGACAGACAGACAGACAGACATATGCTGTCCCCTTGTTTTGCTTGTGGGTATGTTAGTCATTTAACTTATCTTAGGCATGGGCCATCTCTTTACAAGTCTACAACTAGTTTGAATTCAGAGTCTTCCTTCTCCTAGATCGGTTACAATACCAAGGTTAAAGAACCCAATCTGCTCTACCTATCTGCTTTACCTATAGCTGGAGAGAGAATAATTGAATTCATACCGCTCCTAAGCGTATGTGAAATGCACACAGTCTCGTTCACCATTTTAATTCGGTTAGATGTGTCCACTTCCAATGACGATAACCGTTAAGCTACAAGCCCTTCCTCTTAGGCGAAATATATTTTCTATTTATTTATTATTTTATTATCTTATCTATTTAGAATACTGACGAAAGTATAGTCTTTATAAAAGTAAATTTTCAACAAGGTAAAAAATTAGACATTACTGTCCAACTTATATTCTTCACGTCAATGAAAAATTTTGGATACTTTGTATTGGAAAATATATCCCAAATGCTTTTCAAAAGACTTTTAAAAGACCATAAATTGACTATATTGACTATAAAATACTATATTCTGAATATTTTTCCATCTCTTTCAAGAAATAATATTCACTTTTCGTATTGATAATTTAATCTATTTTAAGCAGTAAAAATGCTGACAAAATATTGAAAAAATGATATTAATTCAAAATATAAAAAGTCTCCATATAATATAGATATAAATAGATAGAAAATACCCATGTAATATAAATATAAATATAGATATGAATAATTTAAAATATTCATATATATGGTAAGTACTTTAGTAAGTTTTTCTATGTATTAGGATCGTTCAAAAAGGGATGATACGCAAGGAAATCCATGAAGATATGATGCAAATACTTGCCAAGTACTCTTCTTTCAGTGTAATTGTAAAGTGGGCTGCGGATTTCTAGCGGTGCAGGGACAGCACAGAAGATGACCCCCTGTCAGGTCGTTCAAAAACCTTAACCACTTATGAACAAGTTGATACCAATCACTGTATGGTTTCGGATGACCGATGTACTCGTATACTGTCCAGCTGATTGCTAAGTCCATTGGCATTAGTTCTGTTGCGGTCAACAATGTTTTGAGTGAGATGTCTGCAAGATGGACCCAAAGAATGCTGTCACCAAAGCACAAGTTGAAACGACTTAACAATTCCAGGACATCTGACTCGTTTCTAAGAATTTCCTAAGAATTACAACCGAAGAGTAGTAACTCAAAACGAAACCTAAGTTCACCACTTTGAACCTGAATCAAAGAATCAAATTTAAGCAGAGGAACCATTCTAGTTCTTCACCTGAAACAAGTATAAGCAGGCAGTATCTCTTGGCAAGGTGAAGGATTTTTTTAATTCTTAAAGAGTAATCATGATAGATTAACAGGGAAAGGGGATAGATATTCATGGATAGAACTGTGCGCCAAAATTAAGACAACTGAAAGAAGCAATCAATTCGAAATACAACTTCTGGTTCCTTACGAGACATTTGACAGACGGACTGCAAGTCGAGTACGGCTAGTACTTCCTGTGTATGACTTCCTTTTTCTGCTAATACAACAACGTTTACCTATCACCCGTTGTTTTGAGTTGTTCTTCCACCGGTCTTATCTGAAGACCACAACATAGACTTAACTCCATCTGTTTCTCATACTCAAATCTCATCAAGCCCTGTTTGACTGGGATTGTAGAATACACCAACATCATCTCTGCAGAGAGATAAAACTTCCCTTAACGATTGCTCTGGATGCGACACAAAATATTTGATGAGGAGGCTCCAGTAATGCTGGATTTTGGGGGAATGCGGACAACCCCTTCATTGCCATCGCTCCCAGGTTTACTCTGACCCGGAGTGGTAGCACTTGATAGGGTCCTATCTTTGGGTTAAATAAAACTGTGGGCAAACAAATGACTTAAGGCTAAATTGAATTTTTTAAAAATAGAACTGTTTGATTATTTAACTGTGTGTAAACAAATGACTAATGTTTAATTGAATTGTTAGTACTACATAGCAATACTAGAAACCATTTAACTGAGTGCAAATGAATGAGTAGAATTAAATAGAATTATTAGTACTTAATCGTAATATTTGAAACTCTTTAACTGTGTGCCTAAATTGAATTATTGGTATTACATAGAAATACTTGGAACCATTTGACTGTGTGCAAATTAATGAATAGTGTTGAATAAAATTATTAGTGTTCGATAACAATACCTGTAACCATCTCACTGTCAGTAAACAAATGATGAATGTTGAATATAATTATTAGTGTTGAATAATAATAATAATAATAATAATAATAATAATAATAATAATAATAATAATAAGAAGAAGAAGAAGAAGAAGAAGAAGAACCATTTAACTGCGTTGAAGCAATAGCAAAAGTTGTGTACAAACAAATTAGTTCCAACTCATCTAAACATGAAATTACCTACAAACTATTCACTTACTAACATACAATGTATATTCATTTAACTGTGTGCAAACAAATGACTGATGTTTAAATGTTTCTGTTACATCACAATGCTTGAAACCAATTAACTGTGTGCAAGCAGCACCGGACCATTGACTAATGAGTAGAGCGTTTGCGAATGGTCCGGAAGACTGGGTTTCAATCCCAGGTCGAGTCATAACAAAGACTCAAAAGATGGTACGTGATGACGTCTTGCTTAAAACTCAGCACTATAAGGTAAGGATCAAGAGTAAAATGGAGCAATCCAGGGAATAGAGTAGCCCCCTCCCCAACACCTTGGTGTAGTAGCTATCGAAAAGGGAGCCTTAGAGTCACCCACAATTATGGTCGCCAACTTTACTTTTTACTTTAACTCAGTATTATTCGTGTTTGAAATACTTGAAAATGTGAAGGAAAAAAATGATGAACGAAGTTTCATTTTAAAATGTTATCTACAAAACGTGTTTATGAATCTCATATATTTAATATATGTGTTTAATCAAAATTTGATATTAAATAAGCTAGAAGCGTTGGTCAAATTATTAGATTACAAAGTTATATCAATTTTTCTTAAATACCTTATATATCTAAATGATATCAAAATTTTTGCAACACCCTGTATTTAAACGCTTTTAAAGAAGCAATAGTTTTAATCTTATGTAAAATGATGAGGTACATTGTCATTGTTTGAGTTTGATATACGTGTCAAGATGGTGATGTTATCTGCTGCTAAGTAAAAAAGTAAGTAGTAAAGTTGGCGACCCGAAGGCTCCCTTTTCGATAGCTACTACGCCGAGGTGTAGGGAAGGGCGCTACTTCATTCCCTGGATTGCTCCACTTTACCCTTGATCCTTCACTTATAATGCTGAGTGTTAAGCAAGGCGGCATCAAGTACCATTTTTGAGTCTTTGGTATGACTCGGCCTGGGATTGAACCCCGGTCTTCCGGACCATTGGCAAACACTCTACTCATTATGCCAATATCCGGTTACAACTTTGCGACTACTAAGTACTATTATCAATCAAAAAAAATTTCTTTGAAATCTTCTGTTCATCCATGATTATTCATGAAGAATCAGGCGGTAGAAATTTATTTATTTATTTATTGAGTAGGATAATTTGGACATTGCCAGAAGGATAAGAAAAATAACTGGAAAACGTCATCTGAAGACATTTGGAGAATCAACAAGCTTAAATATAGTAACTGCTCAGACTTGGCATTTAAAATTTATTTAACAGACATAACGACGCACGTAATTAACTTAGATTTGTCTAGTAAAAGTCACTCTAAAAAAGAATGAACCTAGTGTAAGAACAGTGTGCTGAAGAGTTCTCAGCCTAACCAAAATGAGAATGACTTAAAACAAAGAAATATACATATTATATCACATATTTATTCCACAGTTCAATGCACTTGACACATTGTTTCTCAGAAATTTCAGGCTCTTTCTTGTAAAAAAAAAGGTCTTTTTGGTTTGACTGAAAACTATTCAGCAATCCTTCGTAGAACTCTTTCGAGACCCAAGGTAGAATGGATATTTCGAAAAGTTTCCCCTGCCATTCTTAGGACGAATGCATATTCAATTCTTTCGGTCAGAATTATGGATTTAACTTCCTTCACCATATTATTTTTTTTATCTTTGCTCAGTTATCGTGGCATAGAATATGCTGACTGTATCCCCCTGGAGAAGGGTAAGACCCCCCCCCAAACCTAAAAAGAGGGGTCATCAGTATAATACTAAACTACATCCGAAAGTGAGATTCCAGTTCTAGAGATCTGAGGAGTGAGAAGACACTATTTTCATTGCCATTACCCCAAGGTCCCACCTGACCGTAAGTGATGGTACCTGTTATAGTCCCATCTATGGGTCAAATAGATGTACTTAAAATTTTTTCATATTTGATAGGACTGTATGAGCAAAAAAATTATAAAGATACAACTACACAAAAAATATACATATGAATATACAATGAACACAATTCCCTAACGCAAGGTAGGTAGACATGCCAATAAAATCAATCCATTAATCAGTCAATTATTGATATCATATAACTGTGTGCAAAGAAGAAACTCTTAGGAAACAACAACCCAAAAATGTAAATATGACCATACAATGAACACAATTCCCTAACATCTTGGCATAAAATAACCCTTGGTTTCTTAACATGTCGTTAAAATCAATTTTTCAACCAATCTGCCATTCATAGCCCAACGTATTTTCAATTTTTTCGAATGAGTTCCCTCACCTCATCTTTTTAATAACTTCATTATTCTATAATAAAAAATTAAATTTCAAAATATATACTTTGCTAAAATTAAAATCATTTGTCACCCAGTTGGGATTAAACTCAATATATTGTCGAAAAATCTGAGAGATTTGTTAGTTGACTATTTCTGTAAAGCAGAAAAACTAGCAGATTTATGATTTGATTTTAACTTCTGAAAACACAAAGTAGATGATTGATTCCTCTAACAAAAGTAAGACTCGTCTTCGATCACCAAAGAACTGGCATTTACAAAGCTTAGAGTAACTTCGCAAAAGGCTAGAGCCACCCTGTGAGAATTAAACTCACAATAAATGATCTGCTCGTTTAACAAAATAACCAGTAAATACATTAATTTAGATACTTACTAAACTTGTCTTATGAATTGCTTGGTTTGATAGATAGATAGATAGATAGATAGATAGATAATGAACAAACTGAGATAGATAGATAGATAGATAGATAGATAGATAGATAGATAGATAGGGGTAACAAGGGGTAAGACAAGATTGTGACTAAAAAGTATGTTACTCCCATCATCGTATTTCCATTATCTACATACAGAAAGCAACTCTGAAAAACATTCTTGTAACTAATTAATATTCAATTAAAAAACGATGAAGTCTCCATGATTCTTTTAATATTTCCTTATATGTTGTCATCGTGATCATATTATCAACATATGGAAAAGATGAGTGTAATTCTGAAAAACATCCTTATATTTAATGAATATTTGAGTAATATTCAAATCTACTGGAGTTCTGTTAATATTTCAATGTTTATTACAGTATTATCTACATATAAAAAGGATGAAAACAAACTCTGAAAAATATCATTGTGACTAATAAACGGTATATTCGCTAAAAAATTGTAAGCAATTCCTGAGTTTCACTTAGTATAGAATAAGTATAAAAGTGTAATGTATCTTTCGAGGATCAAAATGATTACTGCAGGTGTGGCAAGACTAACCGGCTAAGCATTGTTCTACGTTCAGACACCCCGGGTCTAGCTTCAATAAAAACAACAAAAAAAGCAGTGTTTTATTACTTTCTATATTTATATTTTAGGGTCAGCTTATTTAGTCAGAACGCTCAAGAATATACGAAATTTTACCCAGATGTTACTGTCAAAGAAATATGATCTCAGAATGATAGTAAAACTACGTGTACGCAGATTGCAAAAGAAACAACATTGTTATAGGGTGACAGCTGTCTCTCTGATTTCTTTCTGAATTGATTTATATGTTGTGTGTATTTGCAAAAGTTCCTTTAGAGTAAAATAAAAAGTACAGAATAAAATTGTACGCCTCAAATTATGGAATTTTTATCTCTGTATGTTCTTACCTCTATAAACCATTTCTTTCTGGTCGTAATTATCTATATATCTATCTGCTGACCCTCTCTTCCCCTGTTTCTGTGTGACTATATATATATATATATATATATATATATATATACATTTCTGTTATTTTTTTCTGTCTATATCTATCTCGTCGGATCGTATGTAATCATCAGCGTTTAAATCTATTATTAATTATATCTATTTTTCTCCATACAATATCCAGGCTGAAATTAAGGTCTTAGTGTTTTCAACGTTTACTCTATCAACACTTTCATTGCAAACCATCTTCTGCAAAATTGTACCAAGTTGACACAACCTGCCACAAAACCAGAAAAAGAAAAAGTGAAAAAGAAATTGATATGCTGTAAAGAGGATTAAAACTCTGTGTAGCACATTTGAAATTGTGTAATATGAGAAAAGACACAAAACATCAAAAAGTTTAATCTGGAAAATTGTGCTTTCTTCAAAGTCTTTACAGCGCAGCCTTTCCTCTTGTACTTTATGACGTCTGATATAAGTTGGTGCTTTCTCATCTTGTATAAGAAATAGCAAACGCCTCCATGCACTACCCGCATGATAAGAAACTCAGATGCACCCATATCCCTGGTTATGAATCTGATTGACTTTTAGGGATCGTTGGTGATCATGGCCTAGATGTGAACAAGAAATTCTGGAGTTTTGGGTTTTTTTTATAAAAACAATCAGATTGAGGTCTCCGAATTGCTGTTCCTTTCCTCTTTTACTTTATAGCGTCTGATAAAAGTTGGCTCTTTCTCATCTTGTATAAGAAATAGTAAATGCCTTCATGCACTACCTGCCTGATAAGAAACTCAAACGCACCCATATCCCTGGTTATGAATCTAATTGATTTATAGAAATCGTTGTTGATGACGGCCGAGATATTAACTAGAAATTCTGGAGGTTTTTTTTTATTAGAACAATCAAATTGAGGTCTCCAAACTGCTGTATCTTTGTAATCACTACTGGAATCATCCAACTTAGATTGACGCCTAAACACTGCGAAATATTTGTATTTGGATCTTTCGGTGTGAATGCCATGCAGTACAGCATGCCATTTCTAAATTTCAGGAGGAGTAAAATATGTCATGGTGCTGCTTTCCTCGCAGACAGTGACCAACTGACTCGAGTTTGCCGCACAATAGACAAAACCTAAAACAAAGTGCATGCGTGAGATTAGCAATTTACTCATTGCACCATGTGTGTGTGTGCGTGTGTGTGCATACATACACCATACATATATCATCCTTTATTTCTTTCTTTCTTTCTTTCTTTATATGTAGAAAAGATAAACAGAAGAAAGATATACATTCTGTATTGATGAAGATTTATTATTTATTAATTATTTATACCAATACGTATTTCAACTTTAAATAACCTCATATACAGAAGGATTCTATTAAAAATTATTTTAAGTATAAAAATATAAGAGTGAAATAAAATAATAATAATAATAATAAGCATGTAAGCCAAAAGCCGTCTTCAGGAGGAATATTCTTGATTTTAGAAAAAAAAAAAAAAGGTTTAACAGCGGAAAAATATATACAAAATTGATCATGTCATGAAATGGAATCTTTTTTGAAAAAGGTGACATCCTTTCACAGTTTGAGAAATTGTTCCTTAATAGTTTACAATTTCAAAAGTCTAGTGTTATGAATTAAATTTTTTGTTGAAAACTTTTAGCATCATTTATGCTAAGGTGATATTCTATAAAACCTCAGTCTTTGTAAAATTATATTAAAGGAAGATGAGCAGACTTCAATTATTCTATTTTTATCTGTGTCGTGAATGAATGCAATTATGGTAGAGTTTTGAAAGTCAAATGTGTGGTTGGTTGAAATATTATATGAAACTAAAGAATTGAATGCGTTTCCAGATTTAAAATATTTTTTATGTTTATATATTCTCTTATTTAAATTTATGGAAGGTTCTCCTATGTATAGTTTGTTACATCCTTAAAAATAAATTTTATAAATACCTGCGTCGGAGAAAAGATATTTTGAGTTATTTTTAAATAATTGTTTAATTGTTTTTGTTGTACGAGAAATAGTTTGTTTTTTTTATGTCTGAATAGTTTAATTTTTTTCAATGAGATTTTCTGGTAATATTATCCGTCTTTTTATAGGGTAAATATTTGAGTAAGGTTGGTTATTTTTATCATAGGATATATGCTTATTGATTTCAATGGCTTTTGATTTTGCATGATAAATGAAAGATTCAGGATATTGTTGTTGAGGTAAAAAAATTTTGATGAGGTCAAATTTATTAATTAAGAAACTCATCATCATCATCATCATGTCGTGCCACTAGCACGGATATCCCTGACCCTCTCTCGTCACTTCTCCCTATCGTTCATCGCCTCTGGCAGGTCTTCAGGGCTATATCCCGTATCCTCACATAGCTGCTGTATGTATGTTCGAGCTGGTCGTCCTGCTTTTGCTCGGCCATATGTGGGGGTCCATAGGAGTACATCACTTATGAGCTCACCTCTGCTTCTCCAGCAGTGTCCTGCGTGTCTGGTTCGTCTAACTTGGATAGTTTTCGTGATGGGAGGCAGGTGGCCGTATAGTTAGTGCTTTGTGGGGTGTTGCCGCCAGGACTTGTTCAATATTGCTCGCAACATTCTTGTGTAATTGCCCTCAAGCTTAATTCTCTAGCCGTTTTGTTAGCATCCAAGTGGTGCATCCATACAGCAGTATCGACACGACCGCTGCCTGGAAGAAACTGCGTTTCATTTTATCGGTCAGGTCTGATTTCCGTATGATCGATAGCTTATCGATAGCTGTCCATGCCTGCGTTAGCCGCGTGTCAATGTCTAAGAAAAAAACCCAAAGAGAATACCACTATTTATTTTTATCACTGTAGTTTGAATAAAAATTTCTCTTTATTGTATCAATTCTTCAAACATTTTATTCCATTCCTTCACAAAAACAATCTTAAGCGAACCAATGTTTGAATGGTAAGTTGTATTTGTTTTGATTTGTAGAAAGCTTCATATAGCGTAATCCAGGGGGTTAAGGTCTGGGCTTAAATCTTGTTTAAGTCCTGTCCTCACAGTTTTCTAGTGGAGTTTCAATTCATTAGCGTGATTTCTTAGAGACGTTGTGGGGTCCTTCTTAATCATCGTAACGAGAGAAGTTAAATAGCCTTCTTTTTGGGTTTCTCTTTTGTTTGTTTGTTTGGGTTTTTTTTGTTTGTTTGTTTGTTTTTTTGTTGCTCAATCCTCCACCCCTCCCCTTTTCCTTAAAAAGCTCTTTTCTGTAAAAAAAATTTCTTTGCTTTGTATACGGTTGGCAAAAAAAAAAAAAAAAAACTTTGGCTGGGTTTCAGCGTTTAGTAAATCAAAGGTTCTTTGTCTTTCTTTTCTTGCTCACTCATATTGGACTGAATTTTAATTTTTGGAAAAATTGCTTGAATAATAGTCTTAATCATGAAAATTTACATTTATCGCATTTTTTCAAAAATTACACTAATTAGACTAAAAAAAACGTTTTAAAAATTATTCCATATTTTTGCTTTCGTACCATATATATATATATATATATATATATATATATATATATATATATATATATATATATATATATGAAAGTAAATATGGATAAAATCATATATATATATATATAATCATATATATATATATACATATATATTGTTAATATCGTCTAGTTTTATCTATTTTTCTTTGATCAAATCTGCATATTACTCTTCATACAATCTCTAGGCTGAAAGTTGAGTCATATATATATATATATATATATATATATATATATATATATATATATGTATGTATGTATGTATGTATTTGTATCTTGTATCTTGTAAACGTGTTTACTTCTACTTTGTCAGCACTAAAGATTTTTGTGCAATTTTCTAATTAATTTTATGAAATTTATAAACTTCTTTGGTGCTGAGCAAAGTGATGTTAATCTTTGCTGCCACGAATTCCAAATGGTATATTCATTTATCAACAAAGTTAAGACCTGTTAGTGAGAATAATCACAGACTGCATTCAAAGAAAGAAAAAAAATTGTTTTACTCACTTTGCAACAAGAATAAGTAAATGCTTAAAGAAAAATCTGATGAACAATTGGCGCAAATCAGTTTTGTACGATTAAAAAAAAAAACGAAATAAGCCCGTATGTTAGACATTGAAACTTTAAAGGTTAAATTCTAGACATAGATGAAATCCTTTCAAGGAATTAAAAGCAATTTTTTAAAAATATGATGTAGACATAAAGTGCAGGTTTTTTTTTTCAATGCTTGCATCTTTCTTCTGTTATATCTTTAATTGTTTCTCTACAGCATTGTTGATAAATCTCAGTATTTGATACTTTTGTTTTATTCATATCTTTTATAAAATAGAATTACGGTGATTATTACTTTTTCTTTGTATTGATGCTGGTGGTTTTCGTTTTTACTGTTAATATGACGATGTCTAAAAATCTCAGACATTATGGTGTCTTTTATACACGCCTTTCTATTCAACCTCATTTTATAACAAACAAAAAATGTCTGTCGAAGAGGGAATTTATTTATATTTACACTTTTTGAGAAAGCAGTCTTTCGACTCATATGGATAAAAGAAAAATACCTCCTCTGTCAAAGGTGACAAATTATCAGTTAGAGACTTCCATACTTTCTTAAGACCAAAAAAAAAAAAAAAAGAACAACAAACAAACTTTTGATTCAACTCTATTTTACATGAAGTTGCTGCCATATTATGACGCGAAGGGAATGTTTTGTTTCCTGGGTATAATATAACCTGTGAATTACTTTCTTTTTTTTTTCAAATAGTTAGTCAAGTATTTCTATTTGCCGCAGCCGACACTGATGCAAATTTTTTTCCATCGATTTGTTTTTATTTTCTGTGTTCCTAGCTTTATGTTAATTCACTCTTTTACTTCGACTTTCGTTTCTTATCAGCATTTTTTTAACCTTATTTATATTGTTACCATTTTTTTTCTTGCCCATTCAATATTTCACCTCATTTATGAACGAACATTAAATTGTTATTTGACAGTCGCCAAATAGAAAACGGCGGATGAAAGGACTTAAGAAAAAGAAAATAAATGAATAAATAAATAAATAAGAGGAAACAAAGACAAAATTGATGATAATCAAAAAAAAAAACAGAAAAGAAATAAAAGAAATGTTCAACTAATCACAAGCACCAGGAAAAAAAAACATCCGTAAATGAAAAAAAAAAAAAAAAAGAAAAGAAAAGAAAAGTAGGCAAGTAGCTGAAGGACGGAATAAAAGAATGGAGAAAAGTAAAGCATTTTTGCTCTTTACTTAATAGAAATAAATTGAATAAATTTTCTTTACATCATTCAATCAGTAGAAATGTAGAAAGTAAAAGAAATTCTTGGGGCGTATTTAGGTATTTTCACCATTTTGCCACATTTGTTGCGATTTCACGAGCCATTTTCACTCAAATAGAGAAATAAACAATAATTATTCAACAATATTTTACAAGTAAAACTAATCTTAGAAAAGGAAACCAAATATTTTGTAATGAAAGCAAAAATAATGACAGTCTCTCTCTCCTCTCTCTCTCTCTCTCTCTCTCCCCTCTCTCTCTCTCTCTCTAACTCTCTCAGTTTTCAACTTCACATCTATCTATCTATCTATATATCTATCTATCAGTTTGTGCATTGTTACTTGTCTGCAGCAACTAATGTATTTATTTATTTTAGCCATGTATCTTTGTTTCAAAGGATACTATAACTCGATATCTAGGTGTGTACCTAAATACATTCATTACTCAATCCCCTCCCCCTCACTCTCTCTCACTCACACACACACACACGCGCGCGCGCGCATATATATATATATATATATATATATATTTATATATATATGTATATATATATATATTCTTAATGATCTTCATGAGTAGACATTCAAGTCTTATTGTATGTTGGGATCCAAATGGAGGAGAAAGTGTCCTATATTTACCCAATCGCTTTCACCCATGTCTTCGGTCTTCATAAGGGGAACTATTGGTTTTAGTTTTTGTTTAGTTGGAGTTTTATTCATTTGGAACTTTGTTTTTTTGTTGTTGTTCTTTTATATGGATGGTCAATTCATTTAGGAAGGCTGGTAGGGTTAGTTATTAAATAGGTTTAGTATATTGGTGCCAGTGCTAGATGCTATTTTGTTTATGTTAATTTTTAAAAACTTTGAATTCATATTGCCTCAAGGATTTGTAGGTAATTCTTATCGTCATTTTTATAGTGGGTTCTTGTATTGTCATTGAGAACCTTTCGTATATCGAAGGATATGAGTTTTTTGGGGGTGTGATTATTAATTATGTTTTGTAATTAGGTTCCCAATGACAATACAAGAATCCTCCACAAAAATAACGATAAAAATTGCTTATAAATCCTTGAGGCTATATGAATCAAAAATTAAAAAAAATATAATATTAATAAAATAGCATTTAACACTGGCACCAATATACTTAACGTATTTAATAATTAATCTTAGCAGCCCTCCCAACTGAATGGGCTAAGTATATAAAAAAAACCTTCCAAATAGATAAAACTAACACCAAACAAAAACAAAAACCAATACTTACCCCTAGGACGATCAGAGACACGGGTGTATTGCGTTAGTATAGCATTTATTCCTCTGGTGGTGTAACGGTTAGCAAGCTAAACTAGCAAACCTACACGAGTGAGTTCGAGTCTCATTGGGCGCCCCATTCATTTGGCCTTGTGCCACATCGAAGCAAAGAGCTTTGTAAATTTCTAAATCTTCGTTTAATTCTAACAATTTATTATTCAACATGTGAAACCATCAATAATAATATACGGTCCTCCCTGTGTATAAAGTTGAGTTTAAGGGACATACCAGCGCGCTGAAGAAGATATCTGGTATCTTAGGGTTGTTTTTCTGAGAGCTTTTAACGTCCCTGCCTCACGGAACGTCTGGTGGGATCTGTTTGAATGGATTTTGGATTTTGGAGCCAAGACTTCTGGGTTCATCACGTGATTAGTATATCCAATCACAGAGTGCCTCTCCCTCACTCACTCCATACACAGGAATTACCATTTTACTAACCCAACAGATGTCAGGGCTTGGATAAATATGGAACACTCTACACCATATGGATACCAGCATACGTAAAGAAACAAAAAGATTTGAACGTCAACACATGAAGATAAGGAAAAAATATTTCGTGGTCTGCAACAAAATCTGTTTGAAGAATGAATTGCTGCCAAAATGCACACACACACACACACACACACACACACACACACACACATATATATATATATACTTATATATATAAATATATATATATACACACACACACACACACACATATATATATATACACACACACACACATATATGTATATATATATATATTATTGGTACATACAAATTTAAACAGACAAATGCTCCTAGACATATAGACATATGCAATTAGGGAGATGCAATATAAGAAAAAATTTATTGGAATCACCAGGGCCTTTTCATCTGATATTTGTCAAGTGACAACATCAGAAGTCGTTTAAAACAATGTAAATAGATCAAATTGGTTAAAGGGGGAGTGAAAGTGAGAATGATAGCGAGACAAGGGGGATTAAAAACCCTGACTCAAGCAACAATTATCTCCAAGTGAATTTTAGGAGTGCTTAGGGTTTTACTTGCACAGAGTTGGCCTTTTAAGTAGGATGTAAAGGGCCTCTAGGACAACTAAATGTTGGTTTTTTGTCCTAGCTCTGTGCAAGACACCAAAGCACTCTTTATTTCCCAAAATTGTAAGAAAACATACAATGTTAGGGGAGCATGAAGCCCCAAAGGTTTTGAGGGGGATGGGAGGGATGGAAACTATGATATCTAGGAACCCCTAGCTTGCCACTTTCAGCGACCCAAGCGCACAATGCAATAAAAACAGCCATGCATCAACAGGCGCGCAACAATCACCAAAATATAATATTATCTCTATGAGATCCTACTTAAAACCAAGTGAAATGAATGATTTATTTACAATGAAAACATAAGACACCAAAGCACTCATCGTCATAATTAACGACACAATTATTTATAGCATTCAAATGCTCACAGATGGCAGAATCGAGCAATTTTGAATGCCCAGATGTTGTGTGGTTACTGATATTTCTGGGAACATGCTCCTTGACTCTAACCTCAAGACGTTGGGAAGTGCACCCTATATATGAGACCTTATAGCAACATTGAAATTCATAAATCAAATTGCTTTGTTGAAAGATAGGGAGAACATCCCTATGAATAGAGCAAAATGCAGCTCAAATTGTAAATATGGTTCGAACCATAGCTGCATTATATAACAGTGTGTTACAGAGGAAGAAACCTTATCGGCAATCAGCTGATTAGGAGATCCAATCCAGGGAAGTCTAACATAAACAGGACATTTAGGAAGGCCAAATGGCCATGTTATTCTTAAACTGATCAACAGTTTTGTTAATGGTGTCAACAATAACTTCCTCAGGACACCCGTTACCCAAAAATAAATTTTTAATCTGTTCAAATTCACTTTTAATCTTGTTATCTGAGCAAATCTTAAGAGCCCAGAATGTAAGACACTTGATCAGATTAACTTAGGAACAAGAGCATCCCAATTCAAATACAAGCCAGTGAAGGTTGGCTTTCTATATATACTAGTTTCGAAAACAAATGAACGCCGTTCAACCAATATATCCAAGAATGGTAACTGATTATCCTTCTCTACATCCAGAGTGATGGTTAGAAAAGAATGTAAATCATTCAACCGCTGGAAGAATGACAAAACTCCATTACGTGAACAAAAACAGGTGAAACTATCGTCTACGTAACGTAAAGTAAGCAAAACCCTAAGCACTCTTTAAATTTAATTGGAAATAATTGTTATTTGACTCAGGGCTTTTAATTTTTTCCCTTCCCTTTAGTCTTGCTATTATTCCCACTTTCACCCCCACTTTTATCCAATTTAATCAATTTACAATGTTTTAAACGATTTCTGATGTTGTCACTTGACAAATATCAGATGAAAGGGCCCTTGCGATTCCAATAAATTTTTTTCATATATTGCTGTCTCCCTAATTGCATATGTCTCTTAGTATTTGTCTGTTATATATATATATATATATATATATATATATATATATATATATATATATTAAAGGTGGTCAAAAGTGATACAACAAACAAAAGTATTCATTATTGCTTTTTATTTTTCAATTGTTTTCAACTTTTTTCAAGAAAAAGAGTTGATCAAAACTGGGTGTATGAAATTATATCTTGAAAACATTTCATAAAATATAAAACAAGCACTAATATTAAAAAAATAAACACAAATCGAATAAAGGTGGAATCAAAGCGGCTATGACACACGTCTATCAATCAAATATGAGTTAGCCATAAGATTTCATTTGCGTTGGTTTCTTTAATGACATATCAACCTTCGTAGGTTATTTAATGACAAAGCCATCCTTGTCGAAGATCAGCAGAGCTCTTTTTTGGTTTCCTCACATCTATTGGGTGGATAAACAGAGAGACAGTGAGAGACAGAGTGAGTGAGTGAGAGAGAGAGAGAGAGTGAGAGTGAGAGAGAGAGAGCGCGTATTTAGAGGCAGTAGCAATCTTGATTTGGATTGGTTTCTTTAATGGTATATCAACTTTCATTGGTTATTTAATACCAAAGCCATTCTTGTAGAAGAACAGCAGCGATACTTTAGCGAAGGAATATTGTTACGAGTTGTGTTTGTTACGTTGTAGTTCCTCGCTAAGTGTTGTTGGAAAGTAAAGGAGTGAGAAGACGAAGATGCCGTAAGGTTTTTATGTGAAGGTTTTAATGGCAGCATTGAACAAAGGGTTTACGTTTATGCAACAAGTCTCGTAGGAAGGAAGGAAGGAAGGAAGGAAGGAAGGAAGGAAGGAAGGAAATGAAGTTGTTATAGAGTTGAGAAGGCATTTTAGCAGCTAAATGCCTGAGCGAAATGTGCATCGTTAGGTTAAAGCATTGTTGATTGCGTGAGTGAAGTATTGTCACCATAGTTGTAGCAAAGGTCGTATTTGCTGGTTAAGGACAGGAATTATGTAGTCGCCTATGAATACGTGGTCCTGGTCGTTTGGGGAGAGAAGCGTGAATGTCTCCTGAAAATGTTGCCCAGGGATGAAGTGGCTGGCTGTCGGAGCGATATTTTGCGTCGCAGTCGACATTGCCAAAGTTGAAAGCGACTTAGAGTTGTTCTTGAGTGAGGCGGATTGAATTCATCTAATTCATATTCAACTGGGAACCCTTGGTCTAAGAGAATAGACGAAAGGGGTCCATAAATTAGATGGCTTTCCTCATTGTGTCGATGTTGCTGCTATTAAAGAGCGGACAATAAGACGTCTATCCTTTTTGAAGAATTCTGAGGAAAAGAAAGTGTTTGGCAGGCTTTCCCCAATTTGGTGCTGCCCAGAAAAATGGTCCGGGTTGAATAGGATAAGTCATCCTGATTGTGTGAAAATAT
>CAUZXS010003590.1:242500-244532 GCA_963585895.1 Sepioteuthis lessoniana
TATACATAAACTCCATTAAATTGGCATCACATTTTACCCTAACCCTAAACCTAACACGCTCTCCTATTTTGTCCGATATTTTATTGGTACTATTTATTCCCATATGTACTTGTTGATGCATGCTATCATCAATATTAAAGAATATCAGCAATATATATATATATATATATATATATGTGTGTGTGTGTGTGTGTCTGTGTGTGTCTGTGTCCGTGTCTGTGTGCGCACGCGCATGTGCAGCTTAGAAGACGCTGACTCTCCTACATAAGGGTCAGGCTACTTTCCCCAAAATAGGTATGTCTTAAGTATGACCCTAAACTGCATCTGACAGTCAAACTCCAGTTCTAGAACTCTGGACATTGTGAAGTACCTGGTCATTGCCATTTCTCCCTTGCCCACTCTGACCCAGAGAGGTAGTATCTCTTTGGCTTCCATCAATGGGTCAAATAAATGTTTCAAAATTATTCGTATTCGAATAGGATTGTGCGCAAAAAGAAAGACTGAAGAAGCAACAACACAAAAAAAAAATAAATAAAAAGGCCTAAAATAACCTAGACGGGTTAATATACCGTTAAATTCATGAAATCAATCCGTTTTGTGGTTGGACTTTGTAAACATCTCCCAATTGGCCAATGGATCGTTTGAAAATAGAAAAACATTTAGACAAAATAATTTAGAAAAAAATTTAAAGGGTCTCTTATAGATTAATGTACACTGTGAAAGTCGACTGATTGCCGACCCTAAGTAATTACTCACGGCAGCACGTGACTGATATATTGAAAGTCATTTGAAATAATTAGCAGAAAAGACCAAACTGTACGAATACGCGTGAAAAAAAGAGTAGTCGCAGAAAAAAAAAATATATCACAAAAAAGAGATGTCACAAAAAAAGAGATGTCACAAAAAAGAGATATCCAA
Source organism: Sepioteuthis lessoniana (assembly GCA_963585895.1). Classification (NCBI taxonomy): domain Eukaryota; kingdom Metazoa; phylum Mollusca; class Cephalopoda; order Myopsida; family Loliginidae; genus Sepioteuthis; species Sepioteuthis lessoniana. Next base: position 243,419 of record CAUZXS010003590.1, read on the forward strand.
AAAAAGAGATGTCACAAAAAAGAGATATCGCAAAAGAAAGAAATGTCACAAAAAAAAAGAGATATCCAAAAAAAGAGATGTCACAAAAAAGAGATGTCACAAAAAAAGAGATGTCACAAAAAAAGAGATGTCACAAAAAAGAGATATCCAAAAAAAGAGATGTCACAAAAAAAGAGATGTCACAAAAAAAATGATGTAAAAAAAAACAGATGTCCCAAAAAAAAAGAGATGTCGCAAAAAAAAAGAGATGTCACAAAAAAAAGAGATGTCACAAAAAAAAGAGATGTCGCAAAAAAAAAAAGAGATGTCACAAAAAAAACAGATGTCCCCAAAAAAAAGAGATGTCGCAAAAAAAGAGAGGTCACAAAAAAAGAGATGTCGCAAAAAAAAAGAGATGTCACAAAAAAAAAGAGATGTCGCAAAAAAAAAGAGATGTCACAAAAAAAAGAGATGTCGCAAAAAAAAAGAGATGTCACAAAAAAAGAGATGTCACAAAAAAAGAGATGTCACAAAAAAAGAGATGTCACAAAAAGAGATGTCGCAAAAAAAAAAGAAGATGCCACAAAAAAAAGAGATGTCACAAAAAAAGAGATGTCACAAAAAAAAGAGATGTCGCAAAAAAAAAGAGATGTCACAAAAAAAGAGATGTCACAAAAAAAAAGAGATGTCGCAAAAAAAAAGAGATGTCACAAAAAAAGAGATGTCACAAAAAAAAGAGATGTCGCAAAAAAAAGAGATGTCACAAAAAAAGAGATGTCACAAAAAAGAGATGTCACAAGAAATGAGATGTCACAAAAAAAACAGATGTCCCCCAAAAAAAAGAGATGTCGCAAAAAAAAAGAGATGTCGCAAAAAAAGAGATGTCACAAAAAAAAAGAGATGTCGCAAAAAAAAAGAGATGTCACCAAAAAAAAACAGATGTCACAAAATAAAAAAGAGATGTCACAAAAAAAAGAGATGTCACAAAAAAAACAGATGTCCCCCAAAAAAAGAGATGTCGCACCAAAAAAAAGAGATGTCACAAAAAAAAACAGATGTCCCCAAAAAAAAGAGATGTCGCAAAAAAAACAGATGTCCCCAAAAAAAAGAGATGTCGCAAAAAAAAAGAGATGTC
>CAUZXS010003591.1:0-37500 GCA_963585895.1 Sepioteuthis lessoniana
CATCGTTGTCTTAATAGCGTAGCTGAGGTTACAAAAATTAGTAGACAAAACATATATGGACGTGTGTGGGTCTTTATGTGTTGTGAGTAGTCAGCAGAATTACTTTTAGTATCTTTTGAAGCAGCATGAGTATCTAGAGGGAACCTTTTGTCTATTTTGGCGCGAAGACCACAGAAAGAGCTGTGCTCACGTGAATCTGAGACCGAAAGAAAGGACGAAGGGTGTTAGCCAGTCAGAAGCAAGACTCTGGAGCAGAGAGTCAAACATTCCGCCCCGGAGCACGGGACTGGTCAGTCGGTTCTTAGACGAGGGTCCAGAGCAGTCGGAAGGCGGTATGGAGTCAAGAACAAAGACACGAGCAGTGAAGCATCTTTTCTTAGGATTTTCGCTGTGTTATCGCGTTAGCCATAATAAATACACTCGATGCTTAATAGTGCCAAACTTCACCTTCTTGCGTTTTGTAGTTCTCAATCAGGGTTTCTATTTCTTCCTTCCACACTCTTTTTGTTTTTATTTTTTTGTTCAATCTGTGAAATGCCTACTTGACCGTGTGTGAGAAGAAGCAACTGGGTCCACGCCACTAAACAAACGGATAAACCGGACAAATCACCCGTGTGGGTTGTTTTATACTGTTCCTTCGAGAAAGCATCAACTTTCAGCATCGCTAAATTATATTAAATTGAACGGCTATTTTATATATATATATATATATATATACAATTATCTCGATCTTTTACAAGCTAATGGCAGTGTTTTCTGTGTTTCTTCAAAACACATCATTCTTGTTTAGTTTTCATGTTGCTGTTTCTCCAAGTGTTTCGATTGTGTAAATGAAGCAACTATACATTTGTCATACACGGCTACAATATACGAGAGTTCGTTTTATTTTATCAGAGCAGGTCGATGATCTGTCAATAGTTGTATGATGACATCGCTTTCAGTAGATGAGACATTGCTGCCGATGTATACAAATTGTTTATTTCTTGTAATTAATACAAGAAGGCACGAGACCTTATGGTTTTGGGGGAGGGAAGGGAGCGGTCTTGCTTTAACTATATTTTCTAAGGGAACCTAGCTAGCCACATTCGCCGACCCATTCAACAATACAATTTATAATCACTCGTCCATCGCCATGCACGCAGCAACCACCAAAATACCACATTTGCTCTATGAAAAAGTCCTACTTAAAACCCAAAAGTGATGCATGATTTTATTTATAATGTATGATTTTTTACAATGGATATGATGGGACCGCCGATGTATACAAATTGGTCAACTAGTTTCAGAGACTTGACATTTAACGAGGAAATGACACCATCTTGATTAACTCAAGAACTCTTTATATCGTAGTTCAGAAAGAGACTAATATCTCGTGTTCCCTGCCCCAAGCTATACAGCCGAGATTCGGCTTGAGAAGTTGAATTTGCAGAGTGCTATTGTGTGTATGATTGAGACTAATTTCTATTAGATCTATTGAAATTCGTAGTACGTGTTCTAGGCAGAATAGAAATGGTGCAAAACCAGAAAATTCAAGCAAGATTTATATCAAAACAATACAATTCGAATGATCTTACATGATCTACCAATTTCAAGTCCAGTTTGATAAAGAATGATCTTGCAGGGTCTTTCTCCGCTCTGAACAAGACTTTTTTTTTTCTTTATCTACAAAATTGACATTGCTAATTAGATTCCTTCACTGCTTCCGAAATAGAACCCTCAATAACCACATGGACTGCTGTTGTAAGGAGAAAGCAAACAGGTTCACGGGTTGCCTAGTTAGCTTAATATTATTTCATGTTTATTGTAATTAACTATTAAGCCCAGTATATAAATTTGAGTTTGAAAATATTTCTTTAACTAATTAATCATTTTAAAGGCATATATTTCGTTTGATGGTTGTTGATTTTGGAGGGTGAAACACTTTTTTAACTTTCTAAAAATCGTGTCTTTTACCTGTTCTACATTTCTGATTAAATCACACTTGAAATAAACAAGAGATTGATAAATTGTTTGATATTTGGGGGCGAAAATAGAAAGCTTAATGTTTAGGTTTTTAAGATTAATGTGTTTGATTAAATGTGCTGGGTTTTTTTTTCTACGCCCCTCCCCACCCACCTCATGTTTTCCGATATGAACGACGTATGAAAACAACTTCAGGTAATTGTTTAAAAATAAAATCCAATAAATTTTCCAACAATGGGGGATAAAAAAAATAAAAATCATAACAGCTGTAGGTCTATCTACATCTACACGTCTACAAAATCGCTCCGAAGTACGACAACCCTTAAAAGAGCTTTTATAAAATGAAGTTTTCAGAAAATGTTAATTTTTCTTTTATACCAAAGATATCAGTTTTATTTTGAGTGGAGCATTAGACAATAGAAATGAATATCATGTATTATTTATAACTAAGTCATTAGCATTAAAACTCTGTTAAAAAAAAAAAGTCATTAGCATTAAAACTCTGTTAAAAAAAAATTGTATTAATATATGAGGGGTGTACTTAGTTTTGGACTGCAACCGACCGTAATTAGTAAAGTTGGCGACCGTAGTCGAGGACTACCCGAAGGCTCCCCTTTCAATAGCTACTACACCGAACTGTGGCGGGGCGTTCGATTCCCTGGATTGCTCCACTTTACCCTTGATCCTTACCTTATTGTGCTAAGCAAGGCGGTGTCAAGTACCATTTTTGAGTCTTTAGTATGACTAAACCTGGGAATGAACCCCGGTTGCCCGGACCATTGGCGAACGCTCTAACCATGGCCTGTTGCACATAATACGCACTATACTTCCAGATTTTCAACTTAAACATCTGGGTGCATATTATACTTGAAAACTCTAAGATTAACTTTTTACGGTTACTACTAATTCTAAAAAGGAAAACTCAGCGGATCTTATACAAGAGATTTTTTTCCAGACTTTCAATGTTCAGTTATTAGTGCTTGTTGTACATGAGTGGGTGTTTAAAAACAAATAATTACTTTTTTTTTTATTAAACTATTTACCCAACCCCTCCGCTCGGGCAGGATATGACACAAGTTCATTTTTAAGCGAAGTTTAACAGGTTTTGAATTCAGTTTTCCTTCTCCTAGAATAGTTGCCTTCCCAAGGCTGAAGGATCAGTCTGCCCTACTATTTACCCATAGCTGTGGGAAAATAATTGGATTCATACCTTTCCCAAGGGTATTAGGGCTATGTGAAATGCAATCAGTCCCGTCCAAGATTCTTTTTTTTTTTTTTACGAAGCTTTTATGCTAGTACTCTTGGGAAAGGCATGAATCCAATTATTAATCTCCAGCTATCGGTAAATAGTAAGGCAGACTAAACTCTAACCACACTATGGTAACCGGTCAAGAATTCAAACAAATAAGGTCAATTTTTTAAGTGGAATTTGTGTCTCCTAGTATGGAGAGCTTAGTAAGTACATATTTAGATTTTTTTAAATTGTTTGAGTTGGATTTTTTTGTGGGGGGATATTTTTGTGGGGGGGGTCACTGTTATGTCAAATATTCCTATCTAATATGAATATATAAATATGATTCTCTGACTTCTAGGCATAAAATAATCTTCAATGGATCGAATTGCTGTTAAAACCAATAAAAAATCAAGGATAATGGTGAATTTACTAAGCTTTTCGCTTAGATGGGGGTACAAGTCCCTCCTACGAATCGGATACCCAATGAAACTCTCATTCGTGTCGGTTTCCTAGTCTAGCTTGCTAACCATCACCCCCCCCCCATGTGCCCATAATGGCTCAATGTAATCTAATGACCATTTCTCTCCTTTTTAACTTCGATCGACAAAATCAGAGAAAATGGCTTCGAGCTGACAAAGAAAAGAAGCAAAAGGTACCCCGCAAAAACAATCACAGACGCCGACTACGCTGATGACTTGGCGTTACTGGCGAATACGCCTAATTAAGCAGACACACTACTGCATAGTTTGGAACGAGCTGCAGCAGGCATTGGCCTCCATGTCAATGCGCACAAAACTGAACATATGTGTTACAACCAAACGGGCAACATTACCACACTAGACGGAGCCTCTCTGAGGCTAGTGGACAAATTCACCTACCTAGGAAGTAGCGTCTCATCAACCGAAAACGACATCGACACACGACTGACGAAAGCATGGACGGCTATAGATAGGCTCTCAATCATATGGAAATCAGACTTGACCGATGAAATGAAGCGCAGTGTATCGATACTGCTATATGGATGCACTACATGGACGCTAACTAAACGGCTGGAGAAGAAACTTGACGGCAACTACACAAGAATGTTGAGAGCAATATTGAACAAGTCCTGGCGACAACACCCCACGAGACGCCAATTGTACGGCCACCTGCCTCCCATCACGAAAACTATACAGGTTAGACGAGCCAGACACGCCGGACACTGCTGGAGAAGCAAGGACGAGCTCGTAAGTGACGTACTCTTATGGACCCCCACATATGGCCAAGCAAAAGCAGGACAACCAGCCCGAACTTGCATACAGCAGCTATGTGAGGACACGGGATGTAACCCAGAAGACCTGACGGAGGCGATGAATGATAGGGAGAAGTGGCGAGAGATGGTCAGGGATATCCGTGCTGGCGGCACGACATGATGATGATGATGATAAACTAAGTTACTTTTAGTAACTTACAAAAAGTAAGTTACTTTTAGTATTAAAAAAAACTATCACGTTGTTGAAGTAGTTGCATATATTCCCTACTGTCAGCATCCAGGTTAAAACGAGGATTTTAAGAGCTGATTTTTCAGACAAGCCGATAGGCTTTAACCCAGAATAGGCTAAAGCGGTAGATATCAACCCCGCTGGGATTGAACAAAGGATCTATAAATGCCGGAGAGGTAAGAGCAAAATCGATAAGTATATATAAAGTATATATATTGCTGACATTAAGAAATAAATAAATTGCCCAGTCGGCTGGGGCTGTAGAATACACCGACTGCTTCTCTGCAGAGGGGTAAGACCCCCCCCAACGAGTATCCTGGATATGACACTAAACAATCTGATGGTGAGGTTCCAGAGATGCTGGAGCTTTGGGGAATGTGGAGTACCCCTTCATTGCCATCGCTCCCAGGTCCACTCTGGCCCGGAGTGGTAGCACCTGATAGGGCCTTATCTATGGGTTAAATAGAAGTAACAGCATACTTATGCTAAAATGAATTGAGTAAACTGAATAGCTTAAAATAGAAACGTTTTTGACAATTAAACCGTACTTACACTTAAACTGCGTGCTTATGCTTAACTGAATTATTTCAAATAGAACTGTTTTTCGACATTAAAACTGTATTTACACTTAACTGAATTGTTACATATAACTGCTTAAATAGTACGAAATGGAAATGTTTTTGACAATTAAACTGTGAACTTATGCTAAACTAAACTGTTTTCAATAGAACAGATTATTTACATAAAAACTGATTTGGCGTTAAATCACCTGCAAAGGTTGATATGCCATTAAACCAAACAAACAAATAAAATCCTGGACAAATCTGTTCGTATTTTGCTTCATTCTTGTGTCCTTGGGAAAGGTCTGAAACATTCTCTTTCCCCGCTCACTTGGCTGTGGCTGTAGACGAAGTAATAGAATTACAAATGTTAAATAGCTAGAGTTGAAACCATTTAACTATGCAAAAAAAAAAGATAAATTATAATACTAATTATTTTTGTAAGTTAGGAATCATCATGTCAAGCCGCCAGCACGGATATCCCTGACCCTCTCTTGCCACTCCCCCCCTATCGTTCATCGCCTTCAGGGCTACATCCCATACCCTCACATAGCTGCTGTATGTATGTTCGAGCTGGCTGCCCTGCTTTTGCTCGGCCATATGTGGGGGTACATAGGAGTAAATCCCTTATGAGCTTGTCCCTGCTTCTCCAGCAGTGTCCTGCATGTCTGGTTCGTCTAACTTGGAAAGTTTTCGCGATGGGAGGTAGGTTGCCATATAGTTGGTGCTTTGTTGGGTGTTGCCTCCAGGACTTGTTCAATATTGCTCGTAGCTTTTTCTCCTGGCATTTTGTTAGCGTCCAAGTAGTGCATCCATATAGCAGTATTAACACGACCTCTGCTTGAAAGAAACTGCGTTTCATTTTATTGGTCAGGTCTGACTTCCATATGATCGATAGCTGTCCATGCCTTCGTTAGCCGCGTGTCGATGTCTTTTTCGATTGATGAGACACTGCTTCCCAGGTAGGTGAACTTGTCTACTAGTTTCAGAGAGCTTCCGTCTTGTGTGGAAATGTCACCTGTTTGATTAAAGCACATGTATTCAGTTTTGTGTGCATTGACATGAAGGCCAATGCCTGCGGCGGCTCGTTCCAAACTATGCAGTAGTGTTTCGGCTTGGTTGGGTATATTTGCCAGAATCGCTATGTTGTCGGCGTCGGAAAGTAAGGAATACTTGAAACTATCTAGCTCTATGAAGACAAATGAGCTCTAACAACTCGTCTAAAAATTATCCACAAACGACTCGCTACCAAATCCCTCACAAAACACACACACACACACACACACACACACACACACACACACACACAGGTGTGTCCTTGAGGTGTAATGATTATAGCGATGAACTGCAGAATCGTAGTAAACGAGTTCAAACCCCAGACGCACTATTACGTTCACTTTCGGACAAATACCCACGGGAAGGCTATGAACCCTCTTCTCTCAGCTATGGGTTAAATAGTACCACTGCTGTTCTTCTAGAAGGGTGGCTTTGGCATTAAATAACCTACAAAGGTTGATGTGCCATTAAACAAAGAAATCAAAAGCACATATATATGTGAAATAGTTATTCGTATCAAATAGCCTCCAATTGGTGGTGCCCGTGCTGTAGTGGTTATCTTCGTAGGAAATGGACACGGCGACACGAGGTCAAATCCTGGACCAGACTGATTGCATTTTACATAGCACTAATACCCTTTGGAAAGGTATGAATCCAATTATTCTCCCTCCAGCTATGGGTAAATAGTCGGGCAGACTGATTTCTTCAGCCTTGGTGAGGCAACTAGTTTAACAGAAGGAAAACTCTGAATTCAAACCTGTTAAACTCCGCTTAAAAATGACCTTGTGTCATATCCTGCCCGAGCGGAGGGGTTGGGTAAATAGGTAAACATACTCTATGCAAAACAGTGTGTCAAACGTTGTGTAATTAATGGTTAGCAGTCTAGTGCTGCAGATCATTGGTAGTGTCTTTGATTCTCACAGGGTGTACTATTTTTCTGGCTTTGTGCCAGACTCGTCATAATAAGCGACTATTCCGTCTATACCACATTCACTTCATGTACTCTACCACACTTCATATGATATATTCTATAATCGTGCTAGATTTCCAGTTATTTCAATCGGACTGAATTCTAGGATCATATTCCATATTTTATTCATTTTCGTGGTTTCTATTTCAATACGTGAGTTTTTATACTAAACAAGAGTACCCTTCGAGTTTTGCGTGACGATTCGTTTACTAGTACATATGGCCATTGCGTATATCATTATTTATTTGCTTGCCTATGCCGGCTTACAATACACTGACTGTATCCTTACCAGAAGGGATTACACACCTCACAAAAGGAGGTGTCCCGTATATCTAAAAAGTACCCCTTCATTGACATTACTCCCAGGTCCACTCTGGCCTGCAGTGGTTGTACCAATTTGTGTTCCATCTATGGATCAGAGATCGGTGAGCAAATATTAGTTATATGGTATTGTGTATTCCTATGTAAAAATGTTATAATTAAAAAAGAATATTTAGTTTACACTATATCATTGTGTTTGAAATATAATTAGATAGGTGAACTTGAAACTATACAACTATTTTCATTTTTATTTTTTTTATTTTTATTTTTTTTATTTATTTTTTTTTTGTATTTTTTAAGAATGCCTGATATGTTTGCAAACAAATTATTATTGACAAATAAAAAAAAATACTTTGAACATTGACAATATAATTATGGTTAAATTAAGAAGCAACAGTAAAAGTATATTGACAATGTACGCGATTCCCAAACCTCCGGGCATAAAGTGACTCTAGAGATGTGGATATCCGTTAAAACCAATCAATAACTTTTTTTTCTTTTAGTATATCTCTGGAGAGTCGATAAGAGATCAATTTTCTCATGAAAAGGTTAATGTTTTAGTAACGTTTATTAAACGTAATTATCATTCACTCCTCCACACCGGCGCCCTTTCTCTTTATTTGGTCTTGTACCAGACTTTAAGAAATTGTACTTTTCACTCTGATTATTAGTAATTCAAGTATCTCTCCCTCTCTCTCGTCCCCCCCCACTTTAAAGCAGGTTATGTTGTAGAGAACGTTTATCACGTCCTGCTAAGAATGACAGCGTGGTTTTGCTTCATCTTTTCTTCTTCTCTTCCGCAACTGACCCTTGGGCAGGTGTTTTGTTTTTTTTTCTTTTTTGGTACGATTTTTTTTTTCATACTGCTGAATATAATTATTGCACGCCTGAATAAATCTGATATTTAGAAAATTTGCCCTAAATCTTTCAGCATGAACTGTGATAAAACTAAAAATTTTTTTTTTCTTTTATTTAAAAAAAAAAAAAAAACAGACTGTATATACTTTTTGTTAATGAAAAAAAAATTTCAAGATTTAATTTCCCTAATTAAAATTGATAAATGGGTTTATAATTGCTTCAAAAATTCCAAAACTTATGTAATACTGACTGACTAATAAAAAAGGCACAGTTTAGTTTCTTCGGAAAGGATGATATCTAATAGGATAGATTTTTTTGTTTGTTTGTTTCAGTCGTATAATTCTTCTGCCTTTAAAATCTATTAAAGACACTGAAAAATAGTGAATAAATACTCGTGTTTAGTTTCCTTTTACGTATCAATTTGAACATTCTTCTTCCAGTGTTTCACTAATGGAAGATTCCCTTATTCATCTAATTCGTTTGAGTCATAATCTGTTTTCTGGAAACAATTATTACAGATTTTATTAATTCCTGCTTCTTCTGGCCTTTCACATCTTTTAAGTAAAAATTTTACTTTTAATTTGGTGTGGATTTCATTTTTTGGTAAGAATTTTATAAACAATTCTAACAAAAAAAGGAATCCAGTCAAGTATTTCCTTAGTGTTTTTTTGTTTTTGTTAAGTTATATATCTAGATTGAACTTTTCAGTTGGAAAAAAAGATATCTGAAATGCCACTTTTAATGCTCCATATCTTTCAAGTTATTTAAAGCATGGGAAAATAAGTGCTTATGATGTATATTGAAAGAGCTTTTGAATTATTCCGATAAAATCTAAGATATTTTTAAAATTATCTAACATGCCTTTTATCTAATGACTGCCTAAAAACATTTGGACAATCGCGCGCACACACACACATATACATATATAAAAGAGAGATTGAAAAACAAAGTAATCAAAGTGAAGAATTTAATATGAAAAAGTCGACGCTATAACGTTTCGGTTTTGACAAACCATCGTCAAGACTTAGAAAAGGTGTTATCTCGAGTGTCGTTAGATCACCTATAGATGTTTAATGAAATACTAAACAAGAGTGGAAATATGTATATACATACATCGGTAATCTGACGACACTCGATAACATCTTTTCTAAGTCTTGATGATGGTTTATTAAAACCGAAACATTATAACGTCGATTTTTTTCTCATTAAATTCTTCACTTAGGATTACGTTTTTCTCTCTATCTATCGATGAGAGATACAAAATTTTACAAGAATCATTGGTAAGACACTGTCGATGAGGCTCCAGTTAGGGAGTATGGATCACCTCTTCATTCCATTTCTCCCAAATTCTATGACCCGGACTACCAGAACCAGTCAGTTTCATATGAGTCTTTTGGCTTCTTGCTTCCAGGAGCCTGTTTCACCAGATTTTCTTTACAATCATTCGATAGGAATACTCGGTTCCATTTAAACTAAATTATTTGTCAAAAAATAGTTATAATTTTTTTCAAATGATTTTTATTAGTTACTCGAAACCTACAATGGTATACAAACAAATGATTATTATTGAATTGATATAGTTACTTGATACTAAGCAATAATATTTGTATTAGATATGAATACTTGATAGCCTAAAATATGTGCAAGATGCAACACAAAAAATATTATAAACAGACAATGCAAACTATCCCCTAACCTCTTGGCATAAAATAACCCCAGACTGGTTGACATGCTGTTAAAAATAAATCCACTAATCTTACATATGCACAAGCCGAGTTTCATTTAGTATTTATCACTTTTTAGACAAACCTAACCTTTTTAATTATACGACTTACCATCGATTTCAGCTTTATCCCGTCAAGTAATTTTTTCATTAAATTGTCAAGTTTATGGGATATGTTGGTGTTAGGGTGGACATTTTGTAGTCTCCACTCATAGAGATCCAAAAATAGCATTAATATATCCAACGCTACACTAACACTGAATAAACAGAAGGAAAGATAAGATAAGACAAGCTCGTTTACCTATATAAGAACATAGACAATGGACATATTAGTACTAACAAAAATCTCAACAGATAAAATGTTCACATGGTTTCATAAACAAGCAGTTTATGAAAGGGGTACAAAAACGGTAAGTTTAACTCTAGTTCGGTGTTTTATCCCGGTAAACTTTGTTTTCAGTGACTAAACGAGAGACAGTTGCCAAGGTTGAATACAGTCTCTCTAACTGTTTAAAGAAGAAGAATAAATCGCAACTCTTAACTGTTCAAAGAAGACCACGGATTAATCGATTAAACATTGGAGATGAAAGACAAGAAGGATGCTGGTCTTCTTTTGTGTCCACGAGGCGTTCAAGATACCTTCCCAAAACTGAAGGGAGACAATTATTCTCCCTATAAGTGTATAATTTTTTTTTTTTTTTCAAAATCTTTTGGCTTCTTGGTTCCAGTAGCCCGTTTCACTAGATTTTCTTTTTTTCTTGGACTCGGATAGTTTGCCCTTTGCAATTTTCCTTATGAACTTAGTGGTTCTGACATTCCTATCATCTGGGTCACATCGGAAGCCTTTAACTCCTGCACGATAATTTTCTTAGCAGTCGATATTTTCTCTTCTGTCAAATAAATATATTGCTTTCTATTCTGTTGTTTCATTTCTACTGGCTGTTTTAGTTTCCCTTTTTTTTACCATTAAGTCCTGATTATTTATTTATCGAATTAACATATTTTATTTATCTTGTTTTGATTCACCAATATTCCAGGAAAAAATCTATTTTATAAATAATTTGAAACAGGCAGCCAATATTACTAAAATACTTCGTAATATATAACATGAAAGATGCAGAAAATAAAATGCGATCTGAATCTTTATATCAAGAAAACGCCGGCAAACGTAAATTTAATACTCTCTCTCTCTCTCTCTCTCTCTTTCACTCTCTCTCTCTCTCTCTCTTTCACTCTCTCTCTCTCTCTCTTTCACTCTCTCTCTCTCTCTCTTTCTCTCTCTCTCTTTCACTCTCTCTCTCTCTCTTTCTCTCTCTCTCTTTCACTCTCTCTCTCTCTCTTTCACTCTCTCTCTCTCTCTTCACTCTCTCTCTCTTTCACTCTCTCTCTCTCTCTTTCACTCTCTCTCTCTTTCACTCTCTCTCTCTCTTTCACTCTCTCTCTCTCTTTCACTCTCTCTCTCTCTTTCACTCTCTCTCTCTTTCACTCTCTCTCTTTCACTCTCTCTCTCTCTTTCACTCTCTCTCTCTCTTTCACTCTCTCTCTCTTTCACTCTCTCTCTCTTTCACTCTCTCTCTTTCACTCTCTCTCTCTCTTTCACTCTCACTCAGTCTCTTTCTCTCTCTCTCTTTCTCTCTCACTCAGTCTCTTTCTCTCTCTCTCTTTCTCTCTCTCTCTTTCTCTCTCACTCTTTCTCTCTCACTCTTTCTCTCTCACTCTTTCTCTCTCTCTCTTTCTCTCTCTCTCTTTCTCTCTCTCTCTTTCTCTCTTTCTCTCTCTCCTTTCCTCTCTCTCTCTTTCTCTCTCTCTCTTTCTCTCTCTCTCTTTCCTCTCTCTCTCTATCTCTTCTCTCTCTCTTTCTCTCTCTCTCTTCTCTCTCTCTTCTCTCTCTCTCTCTTTCACTCTTCTCTCTCTTCTCTCTCTTTTCACTCTTCTCTCTCTCTTCTCTTTTTCACTCTTTCTCTCTCTCTTCTCTTTTTCACTCTTTCTCTCTCTTCTCTTTTTCACTCTTTCTCTCTCTCTCTCTCTTTTTCACTCTTTCTCTCTCTCTCTCTTCTCTCTTTTCACTCTTTCTCTCTCTCTCTCTTCTCTCTTTTTCACTCTTTCTTCTCTCTCTCTTCTCTCTTTTTCACTCTTTCTCTCTCTTCTCTTCTCTCTTTTCACTCTTTCTCTCTCTCCTCTTCTATCTTTTTCACTCTTTCTCTCTCTCTCTCTTCTCTCTTTTTCACTCTTTCTCTCTCTCTCTCTCTATTTTCACTCTTTCTCTCTCTCTCTTCTCTCTTTTCACTCTTTCTCTCTCTCTCTTCTCTCTTTTTCACTCTTTCTCTCTCTCTCTCTTCTTCTTTTTCACTCTTTCTCTCTCTCTCTTCTCTCTTTTTCACTCTTTCTCTCTCTCTCTCTTCTCTCTTTTTCACTCTTTCTCTCTCTCTCTCTTCTCTCTTTTTCACTCTTTTCTCTCTCTCTCTTTCTCTCTTTTTCACTCTTTCCTCTCTCTTCTCTCTCTCTCTCTCTTTTCAATCTTCTCTCTCTCTCTATCTCTCTTTTTCACTCTTCTCTCTCTCTCTCTTTTCACTCTTTCTCTCTCTCTCTCTCTCTTCTCTCTCTCTCTTTTTCACTCTTTCTCTCTCTCTCTCTTCTCTCTTTTTCACTCTTTCTCTCTTTTTCACTCTCTCTCTTTTTCTCTCTCTCTCTTTTTCACTCTCTTCTCTCTTTTTCACTCTCTCTCTCTCTCTCTCTCTCTCTCTTTTTCCCTCACTCTCTCTCTCTCCTTCACTCTCTCCGACTCTTTGTTAAAGAATCTAAATAAGTTCGGAGACTCGACTTGAAAGACGTTTTTTTTTTGTTTTTTTTTTTTAAATTTAAAACAAAACTTGTTCATATTCTATTATGATGTATTTCCTTGTCAATGCTCTCCATCCATTGGTTATTGTTGATCCCGCGAAAGCTTCAGGTCAAAATCAGGCTAAGGGATTTTTCTCTTGTTGGATGCGAACCATGACATTCACAATAAAGTGCATTCCCTGCAGAGGGGTAACCTCCCTACTACCATGAGGAATGTTCTGTGTATGATACTAAAGATCTTTTTGGACATATTTGACGGTTTCAAGTATTGGACCTACTTGAAACTATATAACAATACAATCAAATGATTCATACAAAATAGGAATAATTAATTAAAACGATAATTGTGTATAAATTAGGTTTGGTTTGGTTTCTTTGAACGTAATAGCGCGACTGGAGTACGAACTCGCGTACTACGATTCCGCTTTAACCATTACACCACGAGGACACCCCCTGTGTATAAATTAATATCGATAGTTACTTGAAGCTACAAGTGTTTACAAATATTTATCAATAGTTATTTAAAACCATAAAATTGATTGCAAATTACTAGTATTAGATAGTTATATGGTTTTAGATATACTATGCGTAAATAAATGATTATATAGAAATAATGAATTGAATCTGTGTATAAATTTATATTAAGTGTTCGCCAATGGTCTTGGAGACCAGGGTTCAATACTAGGTCGAGTCATATCAAAGACTCGAAAAATGGTACTTGATGCCGCCCTAACTCTGCATTTTAAGGTAAGGATCAAGGGTAAAGTGAAGCAATCCAGGGAAATAAGTAGGGCCCTCCCCTACACCTTGGTGTGGTAGCTATTGAAAAGGGAGTCTTCGGGTTATCCTCGACTAAAGTTGCCAACTCTTTTTACTTATTGTGGGGAGAGTGTTCGCCAACTGTCCGAAATACCAGGGTTCAATCCCAGGTCAAATCATACCAAAGACTTTTAAAATGGTGCTTAATACCTCTTTGCTTAAAGTTTGCATTATAGGGTAAGAATCAAGGGAATTGAGTAACGCCCTCCCTAACACCTCGGTGTAGTAGCTATAGAAAAAGGAGCCTTTGGGTCATCTTCGACTACGGTCGCCAACTTTACTTATAATTGTTTATCATTTGTAAATAGAAACCACATTGTTGTTTGAGAAAGACATTAAAAAGACAGTTAATGACACAACAAAGGTTGACATGCTGTAAAATCGACGAACCAAAATACCTTTTTATTTTGAAACACTTCTGTAGATTTTTGTGTAGGAGAATATTTACTTTTTTGTTGTTTATGTGGTGTTCTGTGTAAGAAGACAGATATTAGAAACATTTAGCTTGAAATTTTTGTTCTTAAATCTGATTTATTTCACGTTTATCAGGGAAATGTTCTGAAAAAATATTTAAAAAATATATATATATAAATTTAAAAAAAAAAGAAAGATCCCAAAAGAAACGACCAAAAACAGTGGAAAAGATTTTTTTTAAATGAAAATAGCAAATTGAAAAATACCTAAAGATGAAGGCATATTTTTAAACTTTTCTATTTGTTAAATCAGCTCTCTACTAAATAGAGGCCTGCGGGGATCCACGTTGAATAAACGAGCAAAAGACCTTGGGCAAGAATCTCGTGTTTCAGTGGAATAAAAATCTCTAGCTCCCATACAGATTTTTAAAGAAAAAAGATTCTGAAAGCAAAGATTCTACAGTGAACCCATATTCATGACCTGGCACTTGAGTGTACGAATTTATCGAACAAGTCGAATATTTGTGGTTTGTTTCGTTATTTGTTGTTGTTGTTGTTTTGTTATTTTTGTTTGTTTTGTTTTTTTTTTTTTTTGTTTTTTTTTTTTCTCAAAGTCTTTTAATCGGTGATTAACTTCATGAATAATCAAAAGCACAAGAGGAAAAATATTTGAAAGAATTTTGCCCAAAGTTGCCATCTCTTGATAATAAATGAATTTAAAAATGCCTGTGGAGTTTAGACTTATAAAAGAAATGCTGAAATCCAATTTCAGTTAACTGGAAAGCGTTTGTTTGTCTGCTCAATTGACTACGAAATGTGGCAAAGTCACCGACTACTGCTACGCCCAGTCGGCAGGTGCTATGGAATACACCGATTGCTTCTCTGCAGAGGAGTAACACCCACTAAACGATTGTCCTAGATATAACACTAAACAATCCATATTTACAAGCCCCTCCGCTCGGGCAGGATACAAGGTCAATTTTTAAGCGGAGTTTGACAGGTTTGAATTCAGTTTTCCTTCTCCTACACTAGTTGCTGAAGAACCCAGTCTGCCATACTATTTACACATAGTTGGAGGGAGAATAATTGGATTCATACCTTTCCCAAGGGTATTAGTGCTATGTGAAATGCAATCTGTCTCGTCCAGGATTTGAACGCGTGTCGTGTCCATTTCCTACGACGGGCACCTCCCACTAAATTAAGAAGCTCTTTGCTTCGATGTGGCACTAGTCTGAATGAAATGGACACCCAATGAGATACGAAAGAACTTTGCTAGTCAAGCTTGCTAACCATTGCAACACCAAAGGTGACCATATGACTCAAAACAATCTGATGGTGAGATTCCACTAGTGCTGCAGCTTTGAGGAATGTGGAGTACCCCCTTCATTGCCATCGCTACCAGGTCCACTCTGGCCCTGAGAGGAAGCACCTGATAAGGAACTTATGGGTCAAATAGAACTAAACTGTATACTTATACTGAACTGAATTGTTCAAAATAGAACTGATTTTATGTATAATAATGAATATGGCTAATCGTCGGATTAGGGAGGAAAAACAACACTGGTCTTGAGCGTTAGGACCTTTGTTGCTTTATTCTCTCCATTCAGTCTGAGGGTGTGGAGGTAACGGGTCAATGGCTAACAGACAGAACATGCAGAATAGTTACTTTGTTCAACTTGGAACTAGTTTTTCTAGAACCTTTTGATTCGTTCTTCATTCTCCGTTCACGCGAACATTGGTCTTCTCGAAGCCCATTCATCAAAAGAAAGAGTAAATCAAGAAATATGTCGTTTCATACTGGGGGTCACGTAAGCATTATTCTTCCTCTCTAGTTCCGCCTCGGGTGGGTAATATCAAACGTCACCACATAGATGGCCAGTCGCTGGCGACCATGAAAAGATCCTGTCAATTCTTTCTGCTTTCACCTGGATTTTTTTAAAAATCTATTCATTTATTGAAAAGTTATCAGTTCGCTTCCCGGTACCATTCGCTTAACAATGTTACCCAAAAGATTTGGTGTAGACCCTAAATATTTGATAGCCTACTTACTCTACATAATGGAAGGTTTTATATTGCATTTTATTCTCATAGGAAATGTGGGGACTCTCTCCGAGAGTGGCCAGTAATAAGGATATATCTCTTTGTATAACATTAAATTTTCTTAAATCTACCTGTTTTATACTGTTTGGTGATGTCAATAATACAGATACATATTCAAATACAAGCGAACTCTATCGTTCCAGATACGAAAGGGTTTATTGATTTCTGGCTTAGGTCCATGGCAACACGAGGAGACACAATTCTTCAAAGTCTATGTTAACCATACTATGCTGACACCACCCTAACGCGCGGCGCATCTTGTGATTCTCAAGATCTCATTTCATCTCTGCCGGTCGAGATCCGAAAAACTCAACTGCATGCCTCGACGGTAGAAAACCCAACTCTCGTCTTCAACGGTCGAATGCCCAAGTAACGTCTTTTCAAAATCCTCAAATCTTGGGACCATCTCCTCTGGGCATGACGTCATCCACACTAGCGTCTCATTTCCTGTCTGCGGGTTTATTATGACAAATAGTGATTGCCATATCCTTTGCACACGAGCGTAAAACTGCACCAGCTGACTATGCACCTGGACTAAGAGACCCGAATAGTTCAAAGTACTACCAAACTGAATGATAAAATATAATTAACGAAAAATGATTGATATAAAAAAAATCATTCTTTAATTATATAACATATACACCTAAAAAAAAACCTAATGAACTGTCTTAGAATAATTATTCCCATTTAACTAACATCGCTATTTAGGTTCTTAAAACTCGAGAAATAGAATAATCTAATTTGTATTAATTTTGTTGCACTTCGGTAAAACAGATGTATGTATTTACAAAGCCTTACTTATTCTGACATGAAGATATACAAGGATCATTAAATAAGTTTCCAGATTTTTTCGGATGGGCACTTTTATTGATAGCACACACCGACAGCCTCTAAGTTTTTCCTTAAGCTTAGGGAAAAACCAAGTCACGGGGAGCAAGGTCTGGACTATTGGGAGGGTGAGGAACTGTCTTGATGCTCATCTTGGTCAAATAGTCTGTGACAAGGATGGAGTTGTGGGCTGGTGTATTGTCCTGGTGGAAATGCCACTGAGCCGATTTGAAGAGTGCTGGCCTCTTCCGACGGAATCTCTTCCTGAACTCCCTTAAAACCTCACCTTGTCCAGCGGGAACCCAGAGTATGTAGATCATGCCAGGGCTGTCAAAAAAAGGATCATCAAATGTTTGCGGGTGGATTTGCTCTGTCTGGCCTTCTTGGGTCTGGGAGAGCCAGCATTCTTCCACTGGGAAGTCTGTCTCTGGGTCATAGCAGTAGATCCAGCTTTCATCGCAGGCCACCAGAGCATCAAGAATGCGGATCTGAATTGATCACCTCGACCATCTCACTGCTGTCATGACAACATCTTTCTTTCTGATCTTCTCTGAGCACCCTTGGGACAAACTTCGCGCAAATCTACCGCATCTTCAGTTCCTCGCGAATAATTGTGTGTACAGTTCCCACAGTGACATTAAACTGTGCACTTATTGTCGCTATAGACACACGACGGCCCTTATTCATGAAATTCTATATTTGGCCAATCAACTCTGGTGTTCTGACTTCCTTACTCCTCCTACACCTCTCATCATCCCTCACAGACTCCCTGCCTTCCTTGAATCTCTTATGCCACTCAAAAACTCATGCTCGATTCATGCAAGATGCTCCAAAAGCAGTCTGAAGCATTCCATACGTTTCTGTGGCATCATTTTTTCCAAGTTTAAAACAGAATTTTATTGCATATGGTTCTTCTAAAGTGTCCTGACGTCCAGATTGCATTTTTGAAATTCACCAGCTGTGACAATCAAGCTTTAGTAGGGTGTATTCCAATTCCTTCTGTAGCTGTTCATTTGAACCTGAAATCATAAAAATTGGTCAGTCATCTCATAAGATGTATACCAATAACATAATGAATTTTCAAGATTCTACGACAATTTTAAATGCCTGGACAAAAAAGTCTGAACTTATTGAAGGTACCTCGTAGCTCTTCAGTGCCATTACTCCTTGGGACACTCTGATCCAGAATAGTATCACATGTTAGTCCCATCCATGGGTCAAATAGATCTGTTTAAAAAAATTATTCGAATTGTATAGGAATACTTTATACCGTATAACTCTAAATCTTTCTGTATTAAAAGTTACTTGAATATATAATTTGCCCAGTCGGCTGAGGCTGTAGAATACGCCGACTGCATCTCTGCAGAGGTGTAAAACTTTCCTTCCAAATAAGTGTCCTGGATACGACACTAAACTGTATTTAATGGTGAGGCTCCGGTTCTGGAACTTTGGAGATTGTGGAGTACCCCTTCATTGCCATTACTCCCAGGTCCACTCTGACTAGGGTTAGGAGTACTTCTTATGGTCCTCTTTGTAGGTTAAAAAGAACTATTAAGATATTTACTGTACTCGAAATCATTTAACTGTGAGCAAACAAATGATAATGTCAAATCTGTGTAACTGTATACGAAAACTGAATTATTGATATTATATATAGCAATACTTGCAGCCACTTGACTGGAAATACGTCACTTGTATTGAATAGAATTATTCGTGTTAAAAAGCAATAATTGAAAATATTTAACCGTGTGCAAACATAGCATTACTTAATTGCGGGGAAACAAATAAGGTTTTTTTTTTTTTTTTTTTTTTTTTTTTTAGTGGGGGGTAACAAAATTACCTACAAACTATTCACTTGCAAATCGGGTATGTACATCTATCTATATTTACCAACCTCGCAATTAATGAGTGTCCTGGTATGACACTAAACAATCTGATGGTGAGACTCCAGCCTTGGAGCTCTGGGGAATGTGGAGTATCCACTTCATTGCCATTGATCTGACTGGAAAGGTAGCACCTGATAGGGTTTCATCTGTGGGCCAAATAGAACTGTTTTACATTTAAACTGTGCGCAAACAAATGACTGTCTAATTGAATAGTTTGATATATTGCTATACTTGGAACCATTTCACCGTGTGCAAATGAATGAATAGTGTTGGACAAAATATTTTGTGTTAAACAGCTATACTTGTAAAAACTTCACTGTCTGCAAACAAATAATTAATATTGAATAGAATTATTCTTGTTAGACTGAAATAATTGCAACCATTTAACTGTAGAAACGATTGTAATTCTAGTGTGAAAATAAGTTTGTTTTAACTCATTTAACGATGAAATTTCCAAGAAACTATTCACTTATAAATGTTTATCCATTAAAATGTTTGGAAACAAACGATATTTGTTAAATAATTACTGTTACCTAGATCATCATGTCGTGCCGCTTGCGCCGATATCCTTGACTCTCTCTCGCCACTTCTCCCTATCGTTCATCGCCTCCGGCAGGTCATCAGGGCTACACCCCGTATCCTCACAGAGCTGCTGTATGTATATTCAAGCTGGTCGACCTGCTTTTGCTCGGCCATATGTGGGGGTCCATAGGAGTACATCCCTTATGAGCTCTTCTCTGCTTCTCCAGCAGTGTCCTGTGTGTCTGGTTCGTCTAACTTGGATAGTTTTCGTGATGGGAGGCAGGTGGTCGTATAGTTGGTGTCTTGTGGAGAGTTGTCGCCAGGACTTGTTCAATATTGCTCGCAACATTTTTGTGTAATTGCCGTCTTGCTTTTTCTCCAGCCGTTTTGTTAGCGTCCAAGTGGTGCATCCATCGAGCAGTATCGATACGACCGCTGCCTGGAAGAAACTTCGTTACATAGCAATGCTTAAAACCAATTTATCAATGTGCAAAGAAATGATTAAAAGTAATTAGAATTTGTGTTTGATAGAAATAGTTGAAACCATTTAACTGTGCTCAGGCTCGTTTAAAACTGTTTGCAAATCATATTTAATATATATATATGTATAATCAGGATTTGGTATTAAATAACCTACAATGTTTGACATAAGACACAACCAAACCAAATAAATCATATATAAACAGAATTTGGTATTATATAACCCACAATGGTTGATATGCCATAAAGAATCAGCATCCAGCCTTGAAGCTGTTATTGTTTACTAAAGATATCATTTATTTCATGAAATCATATCAATCCAAACCCTCTGCCATGAGCCAGACGCGACAAGTCAATTTGTTGGCGGAATTTAGGTGGTTTGAATCCAAAGTTTTCCTTCTAAACTGGTTGTCATACCAAGGTTAAAGGACCCAGTCTTCACAACGATTGGATTAGGAAGAATAGATGGATTAATACCTTTCCTAATTGTATTAGCATTATGTGAAATGTAATCAACCTCATCCAGGATTCGAACTCTTTTCGCCAATTCCATTTCTTATGATGACAACTATGACTAAACAAGTGCTCCCAATATAACCATATAACTGCGGCAAAGATATTACAGTTATTGATAGAATTATTCACTTGAAAATAATTAATAGGTAAGAATACTTGAAACCATACAACAACGCCCCCCATCAAAATAAAATGTAAACATAAATGTTCAATGAGCGCAATTTTCTTACATCGTTACATAAAATAACCCTACAAAGGTTGACATGCCATTAAAATTATCTCCATCGCTAAGTAAAAGAAAAGCAAATTATATATTTGTGCCATTCAAGACGAGTCGTTCGCTCTGAAAGAGGTTAACATTCATATAAGAAATTACAATTGATAATGCAATTGAATAACACTGATTACATTACCGTCGATCCTCATCAGGTAACCCATGACTGGTCTTTTTACAAAACTAGGCTACACAATAAATAACTAGATAATGGTAAAGTCGTAGCTATAAGAGTGTGAAAGAAAAATTATGTAAAACTTAAACGAAAAGATAAAATCAGCAACAGGCACTGAATTTCGCCTGCAGCTTCTAGTTTTTGTTGTTTTTTGTTTTGTTTTTTTTCAAGATGGCTGAACATAGGTTATCATTGAAAACCTTACTTTTTTTTTTTCTGAAATGCAGTAGCCGTAAATAAGAATACTTTCTGAATTGTGTAATTTTGCAAATATCTGTGCAGAATCGATTAAACAGAAACATCTTGTAGTTTTCAATGGGGCATTTTAACTGATGGCGCTAACAAGACGATTACATAGCATTTGACGGCGGCCGAGACAAATCTATTGTTTCGGCCAATTCAGATTTTTTAAAACTACAGGGTGACCACTTAAAGATACAAAACGAAGATAAGTTTTACAAACACACAGGACTTCCCGGGATGTCGCCGACTAATCCATTTTTTTTTCTTTCAAACTGGGCGATGAGGCTCAGAATCAAGTTATCGCTACAGCCCAGTCGGCTGGGACTGTAGGATACACAGATTCTCTACAGAGGGGTCAAACCCCCATCACTAACGTGTGTCCTGGATATGATGCTAAACCATCTGATGGTGGGGCTTTAATGCTGAAACCTTGGGGAATGTAAAGTACTCTTTCATTGCTATTACTCCCAGGTCCACTCTCACCCGGAGTGATAGTGTCTATTAGGGTCCTATCTAGAGATCAAAAAGAACTTTTTGAGTATCTGTGTTCAAGCAGATGTAAAATTGAATTGTTAGTGTTGCATAACAATACTCGATACCATCAAACTGTGAGTAAACGAATGATTAATACTGCATAGAATTATTTATGTTAGATAGGAATACTTGAAACCATCAGTGTGCAGACATATGATCTCTGGTTTGTTTTAAAATGTTACCAAGTAACTACTCGTTTACAAATCATATTTAATATCTATATGTAATAACAGGATTTGACTTTTAAATGACCAACATGGGTTGATAGGCCATAAAAACCAACCAAATTATTCCGAAAATATACTTTGAAAATTAAATCCTGTCGGTATTTTCTCTGAGTTTGACTATTTTATCTTTAACTGGAATAGAAAAAATCAAGTGGATTTTACTCAATGCTCGCTATTTTACGTAGCCATTTTAATCTCTAACCAATAAATGAATAAATAAAAGATTGCAAACGAACAAGTTATGACTTTTTTTTTTCAAACCCTTCAGTTTTTCAGTGGCAACCCTAACTAATTATCCACCCGTTATTTCCACTAGGATCACCTTCTCGCTCCCTGATTCGCCATCAGTTCCTATTGACCATCGCTCTTGGCAAGGGATCTAGACGGCACTCAATATACTCATAGAAAAAGAAAAAACTGAACCAGATCACTCCGTAAAGTAGGAAACTGTCTCTTTAGATAATTCCTGAAAGCAGGTTGAAATCTGATCAAAAATGACCGAGTTATGACTTTACAGACGGACGGACGGACTTTTAGTGAATTATGCGAGACATAAATGTATTGAAAATATTTTTAGTGGTTTATATAACCTGTTATTATAACGGGTTGGTTTAATAAAACATAGGGCCAATCCTTTCATCTCCAATAAGGATTTAGGAAGTTTGCAAATGTCATAATACCCACGTCATATTCAACGTGTGAACAGATATGATTTATATAATTTGAAAAGTTGATCATTTGACTAACTTTTATTTTTATTAAAAAAAAAGACATAACATTTTGAGGTGTGTCGGGTATATATATATATATATATATATATATATATAAAAGGTCTTCGTTGTTTCCATCTACAAACAGAAAAATATGTATTACTAAGAAATGGAGGAATGTTATCGTTGAGAAAATAATCGGAAAGTCTTTATAGGGTGATAAATGCTTAAAAATTCCCTATGTGTCGAAGCGAGAGGAAATTGACGATTCAAACCTGACTTTCTTTTCTTAAAATTACTTTGAAACTAATTTCACGATTTAATCAGTACGCTTTGAATTTTTAAAGGAGCTTTATTCATTTATTTTTACTTATTATAAATCAATAGACATTACTAGGAGAATAAGTGTGTGTATATATATATATATATATATATATATATATATATATTGCTCAAAATAAATACACCTCTGGCAATTTTTACCACCTTCTAAAAAGGGGCTTAGAATAAGATACCTCCCCGCACACACCAATGTGTCCTGGACGCGATACTAAACTGCATTCAGTGTTATGGGTCCAATTGTGAAGTAACACTTTCATTGCCATTACTCCCAGATCCACTCTGACCAAGTGTGGTAGTACCTTTTAGGATCCCAACTGTGTCAAATAGATATGTTTGAAAATTATGAGTATTGGATAACAATACTTGAGACAAGCATTGGAATGATTACACTGAGCGACACAATTTTCGTTGACTTAGTAAAACCCAAGTGACAGATTTTACTCCGAATCCAAAAAAAGACTCCAGTTTTCTGTTTCCCCCTAACTTTTGGCCTATTCGGCTGGGGCTGTAGAATACACCGGCTGCATCTCTGCGGAGGGGTAAAAACCCTCCCAACATGTGTTCTGGATATGACACTAAACAATCTGATGGTGAGGCTCCAGTAATGTTGTAGCTTTAGGGAATGCAGTTTACCCCTCATTGCTATCCAATCAGGCCCGGAGTGGTAGCATTGAATAGTCCTATCTATGGGTCAACTAGAACTAAACAGTGTACTGATGCTAAATTGAATTGTTTGAAATAGAACTGTTTTGACATTTAAATTGCCTACTCATGCTAAACTGAATTGTTTGAAATGGAACTGTTTATATTTATAAAAATGGATTTGGCATTAAATAACCTACAATGTTTGATATTCCGTAAAAACCAAACTAAAGCAAACCCACAAACTTTTTGAGCTATTGGATTCTCTCGCTTTTTCTCAAATAGCATAAGGGGGGTGTCCTCGTGGTGTGATGGTTAAAGCGATGGACTGAGGAATTGTAATAAGCGAGTTCTAACTCCAGTCGCGCTATTACGTTCACTTTCGGACATATACCCTTGGGAAAGGTATGAATCCCCTTATCCTCCCAGCTATGGGTTAAATAGTACCAGTACTGTTCTTTTAGGAGAATTGCTTTGGCATTAAATAACCTACGAAGGTTGATATGCCATTAAACAAAGAAACCAAACCATCAAATATCAAAGAATATTGCATCTAACAAATTTGATTATTTTATTGAATGTTTTGAAAATTCATTGGCAATGAAAAATAAAATATTTTTTTACTGTAATGTTTGAACAATTTGTTTTTTGTTTTGTTTTTTTTTTTTTTTTTGTTGTTTTTTTTTTTTTTTTTTAATACAATGAATATTGTGACTGTAAGTCAAATTGTGAGCAAGTAAAGGTTAATATTTATGCTTATAACTTTTTCTAGAGTATTCAATCTGCGGACAATTTCGTTTTAGGCTTCAACAATCGTCAGCCATCATGTATCTCATCTAGCCTGATACGGTTCGTTTTTTACCTTCAAATCTTACACGAATCGTTCACTTTACTCATCGCTGATCTTACCAATTTTTTCCGGGAAGTTAGCAAGATGGCCACGCAGAAAATGTAACTTGATGCTTATGTTGCAACCAATCATCTTAGAGCTCTCCAATAGTTTAAAGACAGTTTTAGCATAATTTTTTTTGCTCACGTATTTTAAAGAAAGTTCTGGTCAAGTTTTTTGGAATGCAAACCAGTTCTTTTCAAATTCTAACATTTTTCTGATAAAATTTTAATCTTTTCTGTACTATTAATTATGTGGACCATCAAACACAGCAGCCAGGATTTTTTTTTTTTCAGTAGACAAACCAGGAAATATCAAAATTAGTTGAGACTTTCCCCGTAAAAATGGGAATGCTTTAAAGAATTGCTCCATGATACCCAATTTCAAATGCAGAAGTGAGAATATAATTTCCTTTGTTAACAAGTGGCTCCTATAAACTGTTGTAAATAACAGGATTGAGCTCAGATCTTGGAGACGAATTTGTCTTTATCCAATGCATCTCTCGAGCTCTGATGTCTCACACCAGGTATCTCTTCTTTCTAAGCATGTATTTGCGTTGGTGATCAAGACAGGATACCATTTTAATATCACCACAGATGATCATACGGTGATTGTGTCTCAATGTTCTTCACGAAGAAAACTGAATATCTAATTGGGGTTGTACTATATGAATTACCATTGTAGATGAGGGCACTTTGAACTGTTATCATTCATTTGAGTTGTGAATCAATTCTTAATTCCTCAAGTAAACCCTGTATATTATGACCATACACAAACCTACTATCACTTCGAAAGTTCAGCAGAAATCCTCTTTCTCTAGAAGTAGGATACCTCCAGTCTATTAAGCTCGTTTTCCTTATTCAGTCTTGATGCTAGGATTTCTGCAGCTCTTTTCTTTCTTTCTGGATAATCTCAAATCTCGTGCAGATTAAATCCCTTACGAGCTGAGTCATCATTTTATAAATCTGCATCACTGCTGCCACTGAGTTTTTCATCAGGATCAGGATCCGGATCTTTGAATAATGGTGGTTGAGCGAAAACTGGCTCTGGTATTTCAGTTGAATGAGGTACTGGTCATATAGCTGATGATAGTTCAGAATACTCGATTTTACATAAGTTTTTCTTATATTCTCAAATTTTTATTGAACAAAGATAACAGTCTATGCAATTATCTTTTGGCTCTCGCCAAACCATAGATATACCAAATGCCACCTTTTTACTTGTTTCCTTGGTCCACATCTGTAAACTCGGGAAACAGGAAGTTGACTCTTCAGGTCTGAAAACTCGCTGAGGTATCTGATTGGTCAGTAATCGTGACGTATCTTTTAGAGATTAAAACTAGTTGCTATGCTTTACAAAAATCTGCCTCCACTCAGATGTGTGAAATTCTTATTCGAGAAATAATAAAATCAATCAAGTCTTCTTACTTACAAACCACGTAAGAGAACAATCTGGACGTCATCATCATCATCATGTCGCGCCGCCTGCGCGGATATCCCTGACCGTCTCTCGCCATCTCTCCCTATCATTCATCGCCTCCGGCAGGTCTTCAGGGTTACATCCCGTGTCCTCACATAGCTGCTGTATGTAAGTTCGTGCTGGTCGTCCCACTCTTGCACATCCATGAGTGGGGGTCCACAGGAGTACATCGCTTATGAGCTCGTCCTTGCTTCTCCAGCAGTGTCCTGCGTGTCTGGTTCGTCGGACTTGTATAGTTTTTGTGATGGGGGGCAAGTGTCCGTATAGTTGGAGTCTCGTGGGGTGTTGTCGCCAGGACTTGTTTAATACTGCTCTCAACATTCTTGTGTAATTTCCGTCCAGCCTCCTCTCCAGCCGCTTCGTAAGCGAAATCTGGACGTAATGGAAGGAAACTAGCGGTAGTTTTGAAATCAAGCGGTTTTAGTCAAAAACATTATGTACAGAATTGTTACGAGTGTTATTATAAAATACGAATAGTTATTTAAAACCATATAATTGCATAAAAATTAGTGATAAGAATTATTGAAACGATATGCAAACAGATAATTACTTTTATTAAATAGGAATTTAATTGAATTTTTGGTTAGGTTTCATGGCATATCAGCCATTCTAGGCCATTTAACGCAAAATCATTTTAATAGATGTATCAAATATGATCTCTAAACGCATTTTGTTGGCAATATTCTTAAACAAGATTGAGCTCTTTTTTTTTTTGCGCGCAGTTAAGTTTTCTCTTAATTTCAAACGATTAAGTTTAGCATTAGTACAGTTTTGTTTACACACACTTAAACGATCAAACCGTTCTATTTAGCATCTCAGCAAAGTTCCAAGTATTGCTATTTATCACTAATAATTCAATTAAAAATCAATCATTTGTTTATACAAATTAAATGTAAAAATAGTTCTATTTCAAACAATTCAGTTTAGGATAAATACATTTATGTCGCATGGAGTTAAATGTAAAATCAATTTTATTTCAACTATTTCAAACAATTCAGTTTAGCATAAGTATGCATTTTAAATGTCAGTTTTATTTGACCCATGGATAAGACCTTATCAAGTGCTTCCACTCCGGGCCAGAGTGGACCTGGGAGCGATGGCAATGAAGGGGTACTCCAAATTCCTCAAAGCTCTTGCATTACAGGAACCTCGCCATCAGATTGGTTAGTGTCATATCCAGAAGACTGGTTGAAGGAGTCTTACTCCTCTGCAGAGATACAGTCAGTGTATTCTGCAGCCCCAGAAACTATTTGTGTATAAATGAATTATTAATATTAGATAGGAATATTTAAAACATAACTGTGCAAATTATTTGAATTACAGAGGAATAAATTTAAAACTGTGAAAAAAAGATTTAAGACCAATAACAAAAAGCACAATTAGAAAAATACAATGGCACATGCAAAATAAAAAGAATTTATGAATTCCACTATTCTCCCTCTAGCTGTGCGTAAATAGTAAGGCAGACAGAGCCATTTAACCTTGGTATGGCGACTGGTCTTGGAAAAAGGAAGACTCTAAATTCCAACCTGTGATTTATGCTTTAAAAAAATTGACCTTGTGTCTAGCCTAGTGGACTGAAGCTGTAGAATACACCGACTGCATCTCTGCAAAGGGGTAAGACTCCCCCAACGTGTATCCTAGATATGACACTAAACAACCTGATTGTGAGGTTCCAGTAATGCTGGAACTTTAAGGAATGCAGTGTACTCTCTCCCATTACCATTGTTTCTCGGTCCACTCTGGCCCGAAGTGGTATCACCCGATAGGTTCCTATTTATGGGTTAAATAGAACAAAACTGTGTACTTATGCTAAACTGTATTGTTTGAAATAGTTTCATAGTCAAAAAACAGTTCAATTTCAAACAATTCAGTTTAGCATGAGTACACTGTTTCAATGTCAAAAAACAGTTATTCTAAACTGAATTGTTTAAAATAAAACATTTTTTACATTTAACTGTATGTAAACGAAACCCTGAACTTATGCTAAACTGAATTGTTGGAAATAAAACTTTTTATATGTATAAATAAACTACAATGGTTGATATGTCACCAAACCAAACCGACCTTGTGTCACATCCAGTTCGTGTGAAGTGTTTGGTAAATAGATAAATGTCTAATTATGATTATAATCAAACATTTCCTAGGGAATCAAATTTTGGAGTAAGGTAACGAATAAGGATGTGTTATGCTGCTAACCAAACCAAATCATCAAAGACAGATTGACTGATTGAATCAACCCAGGAATAATTCCCCCTCACACTGCCAGAAGTCCTTACTCCATGATGGTGAAGTACTGCAGACAACATACCCCTTCACTTGTCTGTGGTCAACGATTTTATTTTATGGCAAACCAGACTAGGAAATATTTCATTGCCTCAGCAAAGTCATGTATGCATGTAGAAAAATACGTTAGCGCTTATCTCGGCTGTGCATGACGTCTCATTTAAAACAAAATACTCTGTATTTATGTCTGGAGATGAGTCTTGTACTGCTTACAGCAAACAAATAAAGCGGATTGATGAATTTCATATGTTCCAGACAGAAAATCTGTGACATAAAATGAAAATTAGCAAACGGTGAGTCGTATCATGCTGCAAAAAAAAAACAAAGAGAGCAATGAAAAAGTGCAATAAAAAAAAACAATGAAATGAAACATTGAAAATATACTTTCGACTGTAATCAAACATTTCCAAATGAATCGATTTTTAATGAAATAATCTATTAAAGCCGAAAGGAAGACATCCCTTTGATAAACCAAATCATTTTAAAAACACCTATTTTCTTACAGAATCATATTTGGTTAATTTCAGTTCAGTACATCTCTCTCTCTCTCATATACGTACGTATCTGTCGTCCATTGCTCCCGCCTTTGCTCGTCCATTATATATATATGAGGATCATTAAATAAGTTTCCAGACTGTTTTAGTATGGGCACTTTTATTGATAGTACACACATGAAACTCTAGTCCCCTTTGAAGTACTCTCCTCCAGCTGCAATGCACTGGTTGTACCGTTCCAACAACTTCTGCAAGGCCCCATGGAAGTCCTCTTGTGTGAGCGTGTCAATGACCTTCGTCACAGCCTCTTTCCTCTCCTCAATTGTCTCCTAACAACAGCCTCTGAGCTGAGGGAATAACCAAAAGTCACAGGGAGCAAGGCCTCGACCATAGGGACGGTGAGGAACTGTCTTGATGCCCATCTTGATCAAATTGTCTGTGACAAGGATGGAGTTGAGGACTGGTGTATTTTCCTGGTGGAAATGTCACTGATCTGATTTGAAGAGTGCCGGCCTCTTCCGATGGAATCTCTTCCTGAACTCCCTCAAAACATCAACATAGTAACCCTAACACTAACCCTTTGGCCAATCAATTCTGGTGTATTGACTTCCTTACTCCTCCCACACCTCTCATCATCCCTCACAGACTCTGTGGATTCCTTGAATCTCTTATGCCACTCAAAAACTCATGCTCGATTCATGCAAGATGCTCCAAAAGCAGTCTGAAGCATTCCATACGTTTCTGTGGCATTTTTCCAAGTTTAAAACACAATTTTATTGCATATCGTTCTTCTAAAGTGTCCTCACATCCAGATTGCATTTTTGAAATTCACCAGCTGTGACAATCAGACTTTAGTAGGGTGTATTCCAATTGCTGCTGTAGCTGTTCATTTCAACCTGAAATCATAAAAATTGGTCAGTCATCTCATAAGATGTATAGCAATAACATACTGAATTTTCAAGACAATTTTAAATGCCTGTACAAAAGTCTGGAAACTTATTGAATGCACCGTGTGTGTGTGTGTGTGTGTGTGCGCGCGCACGCGCGTTGTTAGGTAGCAGTCTTTCATTTAAACATTTGATTAAATAAGACACATTTTGTCTATATAATTTTGTTAAGAGCCTTTCAAGATTCCTGATAAGTGTCTGGGTTTTAGCCTGGAATTGGTGGATGAATTTACCAAAATTCTCCCAAGAGCTTTCGGATTTTTAATAGGGCATCATCGTAGATCGTTTTATTTTATTTTTCTTTCTTTTTTTTTTTCTTCCAAGAGTTCTTTTTAAAGAGTTTATGAAAAACCTAAAAAAAAACTCTTTAAAAACGCTCATTACACACGCAAACAACTCCTGATGATGGCCTAAGAAAGGCCCGAAAGAGCTCGGGACAATTTTGGTAAATTCATCCATCAATTCCAGCCTGAAACCAAGACACTTATCAGAAAAATTGAAAGGATCTTGATAAAATGATATAGACAAAAAGTGTCTACTACTTAATAAAAAATACCTAAAAATTCCCTTAGCCAACGTGGTTCGCTTGTCGGCCGAGCGGTCTGAGATTTAGTCTAACGTAAAGTTAGATGGGTTTTGATCCCGGCTTCGAGCGTCCTACGTGTCTAGCCACTCTGAAGAGTTCTGATAGAACGAAACAGTCTGTAAGCATAGACAGCTATCAATAGGCTATCGATTATATGGAAATCAGACCTAACCGATAAAATGAAACGCAGTTTCTTCCAGGCAGCGGTCACATTGATACTGCTATACGGGTGCACTACATGGACGCTAACAAAACGACTGGAGAAGAAGCTAGACGGCAATTACACAAGAATGCTGCGAGCAATCTTGAACAAGTCCTGGCGGCAACACCCCACAAGACACCAACTGTACGGCCACCTGCCTCCTATCACGAAAACTATTCATGTTAGACGAACCAGACATGCAGGACACTGCTGGAGAAGCAAGGACGAGCTCATAAGAGATGTACTTTTATGGACCCCCACACATGGCCGTGTAAAAGCAGGACGACCAGCACGAATATACATTCAGCAGCTATGTGAGGATACGGGATGTTGTCCTGAAGACCTACCTAGGGCGATGAACGATAAGGAGGAGTGGCGAGTGAGGGTCAGGGATATCCGTGCTACCAGCGCGACATGATGATGATAAATATGAGTGATTGGCCGCTTGTTTCCCCTTCTCCTTCTTTATATAAATGAACCTCTTGTCCGTGCCACCTTTTTAGGTAAGAAACCAAGAAAGCCTATTAACATATTTCTATTCCAAGAAGACTCGTAAGACCTCCATATGTGTCATAGGTTATGTAAGGTCACCAGATCTTTGAAATTATTAGATATCCAAGAGGAGGCGCTCTTGGTCAACTGGTTATCGCCCTAGGAAATAGTCACACCACCCCAAGTTCAGATCCTTGAGGAGCGTGTTTACAATTCAAATAGCTTTCTCAAAGAGTATTAGCGCTATGAAGCCAACTATTCCCTCTCGATCTATCGGTAAATAATAGGGCAGACTGGCTCTTTAACCTTGGTATGACTGCTAGTCGAGGCAAAGGAGAACTTAGAATTCAAACGCGCTAAATTTTACTTGAAAATTGAAACTGTTATAGCATTAAGTAAATATTCTTTATGCAAATAATTTCAATTATATGGCAAACAGAATTTCTATCTATTACGAATAATTTTAGGTAAATAGTTGGACAGACTTCCCTCTTTAACCTAGGTGTGAAAACCTGTTTAGAAGAAGTAATACTCTGGATACAAATTGTGTTTTAAGACGTAATGTAAACTATGAAGAATAACAAATATTATATTTGGGTTACGTTTAGCCACTTCCATTTCTAAAGTCTGTGTGTATTATGAGTTTTATTCCTTGTAAACTTTCACGGTCGAAAGTTAGGATGTATGTTATACATAAATAATTTCGCTACTTTAGCGTATTTCTACTTTAGTTATGTTTGCAGTTATATACCCCGGGCAATACCTTATATCCTCGTGTGTTTATATATATATATATATATATATATATATATATATATATATAGAGCGAGATGGAATAGCAAGAATTACCCATTCAGACACGATTTACCTCCTACAAGCCGTAAAATACCGACAGTATTGTTACAAAACAGACATCAAATTATATTCTATCTTCTATGAGCACAGATAAAATGTTCACTTCAAATAAAAAATCAGCCGGTCTGGGTAGTTGCTTTTCGAGGTTATCGATTCTTGGGTAGGAGTAACAATTGTAGCAGCAGCAGTAGCAGGAGCCACCCTGACATTGAACAAAATTGACCTTGTGCTAACAAAAACCATCCTTATCAATGACGCATTGAAGGGGGTTTTCTTATTTTGCTGCAAAGCCGGAGTGAGGTCGTTGATCGTTCTCTTGGTAAATACGTCGTATTTTCGAAAGAAAAAAAAAGATACTGATACCAAACATGGCCTTCTGTAAACATCACTCACTTCGACGCTGTATAAAAAAAAAAATACCTAATACTTAAAATGTAATCAGTGCATTCGTGTTTTTTGTTGTTGTTTTTGTTTTTTTATTATACTTTATTTTATTTTTGTAAATCTTTTGATACTCATGCGTGTCGTCTCCGGTGTCAAACGCAGAAATATAATATATATATATTGCTTCCCACTTAGTGTCTGGGACTCTGGGCTGTGATCGATCTGTTTGTTTTCGAATCTGGTTGGCCCGGATTCTGGTGGGGTAGGAATTGATGGTGAAAGACTCAACAATAACTGTCTGCAGTTGAGTCAATTTTATCTGAATGATGCGAGTTCGATCCCAACCTTCTCGACAAAGCTAAAATATTTACAATGAATGAATTCAGACGTAAAAATCAACGCAAAATTATATCATAAAAATCCAATTAATAAAAACACCCCAACATTTTTTTATGTAAGAATATAAACTTTTCAAAACCAGATACCAAGATTTTAATTTAGAACAGTTTTGTTGGAGTGTGTGTGTGTGTATATATATATATATATATATATATATATATATATATATATATATATATATATATATATATATATATATATATATATATATATATTATATATATATATATATATAGAGAGTGAGATTAGGATAGCCTAGACAATCAACTGTCAGTTTCTCGCCTATGCAATCATCGAACCAAGAAAAGAAGGAAAACTCTTTATTCTAACCCGTTAAACTCCGCCCCCCACCAAAAAAAACTGACAAAAAAGATTTTGTTCACTTCGATATTTCTTAGTTATCAGTTCAGGCTAGTCGAAATACTTCCCACATCTACACACCATACCTTGTAATATCTCGCAACCCATTGTTACTGAAGTGAGTTCAAACCACACGTGTCCCACACACGTGATAAATTACTAAGCTTTGAATAATGTGAACTTCCCATGGATATGTTTGCACAGACTTAGTGCAATGATCTAAATTCTCATTTGGCGCCCTTTTCTGCATAGTACCAGACTCCTTAGACCGAGCAGTAATTTACTAAGCGTTTTTGTTCAGATGTGGGACAAGGCTGTGTGAATGGGGTATTTTGAGACTCTAACTCACTCGTGAAGGTTTGCTAGTCTAGCTTGCAAACTATTTCACCACCCGAGGTGCTCGTTAGACTGAATATATTACTAGTAGTCTACCGTGACACATGACTTAGTAAACACATCCCACAGGCTAATGTATTAGTTTAATTACCGTATTTGACGGCATACAAGATGTACGGGTGTATAAGACGCACCCAAATTTCATCAGGGCAAATCAAGAAAAAAAAGAAAGTACTAATATTAAACGTGATGAAATTAACATAATAAATATTATCAATGTTAACCCTTTCAATCTGCATAAAATAAAAGTAAAGTTGGCAACCCCAGTCGAGAGGGACCCGAAGGCCCCCTTTTCAATAGCTAAAACACCGAGGTGTACGAGGTGATACTCCTTTCCCTGGATTGCTTCACTTTATCCTTGATACTTACCTTATAATGCAGAGAGTTAAGCTAGGCGGCATCAAGTACTCTTTTTTTTTCTTTTTTTTTTTTTTTTTTTTTTTAGTCTTTGGTATGACTCGATCTGGGATTGAACCTCGGTATCCCGGACCACTGGTGAACACTCTACTCATTTGGCTAATGGCCCGGTGTCTTAATCTGCATAATAGCCTTTTAAATAATGATATAGGTATATGAAAGTTACTCTTAAGTCTAAGCAAATAGGAGTTACCAGGTAGCTAATTTCGGCTGGCTATCGCAAATTTTAAACCCATATGTGACATGTAAGACGCAGGGGAATTTTAAAAAGATATCCGCACACATGACGTCGAATATGGAGCTCAATCTTCATTGGATACCTCAATGTTGTCAGAGTAAGTTTTGTAAATTATTATTTCGGGGCATCGTCTTAGAGTTGACGTTAGTAAGCTCAACTCAGAGTGAGAACCGCACAGTTTTCTTGAGTTTGAACAAAACTGCTTCTGGACGTGCAGCTCCAGTTCTGGGGCTCTGAGGGTGTGTAAAGGCACATTTTTGTTTGTCAATACTCGGATGTCTACTTTGACCCAGCGTGATAATAACTTTTAGGGTCTTATCTGTTCAAAAGTTTCCGTTTTGAAATTGTTCGTAATCAAATTGGAATTCTTCAAACCATATAACAGCAAATTATTTGTGTTCTTGAAGCTATAAATGTTTATAGATTACTATCAATTACTTGAAACCAAATAACTGCTTGCAAAAACACTGACTTCGAACAAGAGATGACTTGCTGTAAAACCAACTTTCCTTCGGCGCGTATCCCTCAATATTACCCAGTAACAGACGAAGCAAAATTCAGTAAATACATTTCCATTGACATTCGTCAATATAGGCAAATATATATTTCGAAAAGAGTAGATGTGAAGTATTTGGACTTTTTTTTTAAATATATAAGTATATATTGACGTTATCGAAACACACTTCGTAACTTTGACATGACAGAAAACAGGCAACGTTAAAACTGACACTAAAATCGTAAGTGACTCAAGTTATCAATTATTATTTTATCGGAAATAATTCTTCATACACACACACAGTGTGTGTGTGTGTGTGTGTGTGTGTGAAAAAAAAAACTTTAGATTTTTGAAATTTATTTTATTACATTTTTTTAAACGGTACTCTTTAGAATAAGAAACTAAAGTTGGTCCATAACAGTAGACATGAAAATAAATGCTTACACATGGCATAATGGTTTTAGGCGTTGGTTCCCTGAGCTTTTAAGGACACAATCATCTGAAGGTTGCCGGTTCAATCCTCACTACAGGCGAGTAATATACAGGAATACTTAACACTTTTACCCGTTTATGGCTAACAGAATCAGAACAGGCGACCCCCGTGGTTTCAATAAAGGACGTAGTTCGAAGTTCCGTGAAGGTTCCCGAGTTCGACAAACACCTGAAGGCCGAAGGACATATCGGCCGAAACGTGGAAATAGCAATAAAGATGAAGACAATAGTCCAAAAAACCGTAATGACAAAAAAAAAAAAAGACAACAGATTCAGAAATATTTCGTTCTTGGAAACACTTCAACAGAATTTCTGAAGTTCTGTTTCCAATAAAGAGCAAAATATTACTGAATATTGTCAGTGTTGATTTATCAACTTTTCCACTTATTTTAATTATATATACAAACACACGTGTGCGATTATTTTATACTCGAGATGAAAATTGTATCAAATAGAAATGAACTATGAATTAAATGTTAATTTTCTTTAAAGTAGTTTTCTTAACATTAACATACTTACTCCAACAAATTTTCTATTGTTCGAAGCACTTCTAATATTTTTGAAATGTCAAGCTGTGTTCACGTTCTCAAATCATACCCTTGAAATGATTTTTTATTTTGAAAAACAGTCATGCAGACACTGATGAGAATGGATGGTACTGCACTTGCATACTTTGCAAAATTGTCTTTTTTTTTTTTTCTTGTGAATATACACGAACTCGGCTCGACATTAAGACATTATATTATATACATTAAATCCGATGAATACACATGTTGATTTAAATGATAAAAGTAAAGCTTCAATTGGCTTATTTTTTGGATTGCACCAACAGCGTATATGAATAGATAAAAGAAACAAATATGAATAATAATTTTAAATTACTTTCACATTTTTGGAGTTTCTTTCGGACGACAATTTTATCGTTCCACCCAGTACATAATTAATTTCACATTTTTGAAGTTTTTTGGGGCGGGGTTGGGGTTGTTTTTTTGTTTGTTTTTTTTGTTTGTTTTTTGTTTTTGTTTGTTTATTTTTTTATTTTTTTTTTTATTTTTTTTATTTTTTTTAAATAAAGGTAAAACACGTTTTTCAAACATTTAAAAAAGCAACCTAAAATTCTGCAAAGGATGAACCCCACAATATAGTATAACCACGTATTAAATGATTTTTTTGTCGGCATTATGGTCCCTTCGCATTGAAACCATATAATATACGTGACAGCATGCAAATGAGGCATGTCGGGAAGAATACACGCATTGTTAGCTTCCTTCCTTCTTTCTTTATATACGAAGGAGGCTGCGTGTCGGATTTTTTTTTCTTTTGTTTGCAAAAATGCATGGCTGAAAACTTTCTCTTTGTAGAGATGTCGTTTTATTCGCTGTATCTATTGTATTTTCTGTTGAAATAAATAGGAACGTCTTTTCCAGATCACCATTGTAAAATTCCATTAGCATAATGTCAGAAATTTCGTTTCTTTGTAGACCAGTTTTAGTTCAGTTTGGCAGGAAGCAACATATACCAGGTGTGATTTTTTTTTTTTTTTTTTCTAAATAAAATAAAACCTTATATATATATATATTCTTATTTAAATAAACATGCGTAAACAGTTAAGTGACTTATAATAAAGTCGAGGTAAGTCAGTGCCTTTTGACGGCT
Organism: Sepioteuthis lessoniana; assembly: GCA_963585895.1. Lineage (NCBI taxonomy): Eukaryota > Metazoa > Mollusca > Cephalopoda > Myopsida > Loliginidae > Sepioteuthis > Sepioteuthis lessoniana. The sequence goes on from CAUZXS010003591.1 coordinate 36,786, forward strand.
GGGGTTTAGAATACACTCATTCAGGTGGGTTGGTTTGTTGGTTTTTATGCCATATCAACCTTTCTATGATATTTAATGCCAAATTCAGATATATGTAAACCTAAGATTTATTTGTTTGGGTTTTATGGCATATCGACCATTGTATGTTATGTAATGCCAAATTGTGTGCATATATATATATATATATATATATAAGTACAATTTGATGGACTCAAACTCGGTTAAGTCGTCAAAATTCATTTCGGCGGAAAATATTACTATACTCTCCGTCTCGTCATTGAGCACTCTTAGATTTATATGATTTTCCTCATATATTCTATGTAAAGAAATATCCACACCCACTGTCCTTGGACACTGACTTGATATTTAAAAAATTTACATAAACCTAAGATTTGTTTGTTTATTTGGGTTTTATGGAATATCAACCATTGTAGGTAATTTAATGCCAAACCCATTTTTATACAAATAAACAGTTCTATTACAAAAAATTCAATATAGCATAAGTACACAGTTTAATTGTCAAAAATATTTCTCTTTCAAGTTATTCAGTTGAGTATAAGTATAGTTTTGTTTACACACAGTTAAATGTGAAAACCGTTCTATTTCAAACAATTTAGTTGGGACCCATTTATATTACATCGAAATACTTGATAAATAGAATTATTAGTGTTAGATAGGAGAATTAGTACTGAATGTGTAATGGTTAAAGCCATGG
>CAUZXS010003591.1:42500-47500 GCA_963585895.1 Sepioteuthis lessoniana
GGGGGATGTTACCTCCAGGACTTGTTCAATATTGCTTGCAGTATTCTTGTGTAATTGCCGTCAAGGTTTTCTCCATACGTTTAGTTAGCGTCCATGAGGTGCATCCATATAGCAGTATCTACACGACCACTGTTTGGAAAAAACTGCGTTTTATTTTATCGGTCAGGTCTGACTTCCATACGGCGATGCTGACTCTTTATCATAAACTAAAAGTGGAAGGGACAGCTCCCGAGGACTGGATTTCGGTTTGTTCGTGATTTTCAGCCAAAATGTACGGAAACTAGATAATTTTTTCTTTTCTTGTACAAACTCACTTTTTGTTTATTTGTTTTTGAGTCTTAATACGATTGCTATTAATTGATTTTCGGATCAAGTGACAGCAAGATCATGACTTAAAAACTGACTTTAGAAATATCATCTTCTGGTTTATTTTTGATACATGTCATTACACGATGCTCAGTCTGCGGTTATGATGATGATGATAGTGATTTTTTTTTCTTCTCTCTCTCCCCCCACCCAATCTTTTCTTCCTCCATATTTTTTTTATCTTTTACTCTTTTCTTTTTCTTTTCTATTCTTTCTACCTTTTTTTCCTCTTTTTCTTTTTTTCCTTTTTTCCCCTATTTTTCTTTTCCTCTCTCTGCTTTTTTGCGTTTTCCTTTTTCTCCTTCTCTCCGCTCTTTTTCCTTTTCCCTCTTTTCACTATTTTTTTTCTCTCTCTTTGCTCTATCTCTTTCCCCTCTCTCTTTGCTCTATCTCTTTCCCCTCTCTCTTTGCTCTATCTCTTTCCCCTCTCTCTTTGCTCTATCTCTTTCCCCTCTCTCTTTGCTCTATCTCTTTCCCCTCTCTCTTTGCTCTATCTCTTTCCCCTCTCTCTTTGCTCTATCTCTTTCCCCTCTCTCTTTGCTCTATCTCTTTCCCCTCTCTCTTTGCTCTATCTCTTTCCCCTCTCTCTTTGCTCTATCTCTTTCCCCTCTCTCTTTGCTCTATCTCTTTCCCCTCTCTCTTTGCTCTATCTCTTTCCCCTCTCTCTTTGCTCTATCTCTTTCCCCTCTCTATCTCTCTCTTTGCTCTATCTCTTTCCCCTCTCTCTTTGCTCTATCTCTTTCCCCTCTCTCTTTGCTCTATCTCTTTCCCCTCTCTCTTTGCTCTATCTCTTTCCCCTCTCTCTTTGCTCTATCTCTTTCCCCTCTCTCTTTGCTCTATCTCTTTCCCCTCTCTCTTTGCTCTATCTCTTTCCCCTCTCTCTTTGCTCTATCTCTTTCCCCTCTCTCTTTGCTCTATCTCTTTCCCCTCTCTCTTTGCTCTATCTCTTTCCCCTCTCTCTTTGCTCTATCTCTTTCCCCTCTCTCTTTGCTCTATCTCTTTCCCCTCTCTCTTTGCTCTATCTCTTTCCCCTCTCTCTTTGCTCTATCTCTTTCCCCTCTCTCTTTGCTCTATCTCTTTCCCCTCTCTCTTTGCTCTATCTCTTTCCCCTCTCTCTTTGCTCTATCTCTTTCCCCTCTCTCTTTGCTCTATCTCTTTCCCCTCTCTCTTTGCTCTATCTCTTTCCCCTCTCTCTTTGCTCTATCTCTTTCCCCTCTCTCTTTGCTCTATCTCTTTCCCCTCTCTCTTTGCTCTATCTCTTTCCCTCTCTCTTTGCTCTATCTCTTTCCCCTCTCTCTTTGCTCTATCTCTTTCCCCTCTCTCTTTGCTCTATCTCTTTCCCCTCTCTCTTTGCTCTATCTCTTTCCCCTCTCTCTTTGCTCTATCTCTTTCCCCTCTCTCTTTGCTCTATCTCTTTCCCCTCTCTCTTTGCTCTATCTCTTTCCCCTCTCTCTTTGCTCTATCTCTTTCCCCTCTCTCTTTGCTCTATCTCTTTCCCCTCTCTCTTTGCTCTATCTCTTTCCCCTCTCTCTTTGCTCTATCTCTTTCCCCTCTCTCTTTGCTCTATCTCTTTCCCCTCTCTCTTTGCTCTATCTCTTTCCCCTCTCTCTTTGCTCTATCTCTTTCCCCTCTCTCTTTGCTCTATCTCTTTCCCCTCTCTCTTTGCTCTATCTCTTTCCCCTCTCTCTTTGCTCTATCTCTTTCCCCTCTCTCTTTGCTCTATCTCTTTCCCCTCTCTCTTTGCTCTATCTCTTTCCCCTCTCTCTTTGCTCTATCTCTTTCCCCTCTCTCTTTGCTCTATCTCTCTCCCCTCTCTCTTTGCTCTATCTCTCTCCCCTCTCTCTTTGCTCTCTCTCTCTCCCCTCTCTCTTTGCTCTCTCTCTCTCCCCTCTCTCTTTGCTCTCTCTCTCTCCCCTCTCTCTTTGCTCTCTCTCTCTCTCTCTTTCTTTGCTCTCTCTCTCTCTCTCTCTTTCTTTGCTCTCTCTCTCTCTCTCTCTTTCTTTGCTCTCTCTCTCTCTCTCTCTTTCTTTGCTCTCTCTCTCTCTCTCTCTTTCTTTGCTCTCTCTCTCTCTCTCTCTTTCTTTGCTCTCTCTCTCTCTCTCTCTTTCTTTGCTCTCTCTCTTTCTCTCTTTCTTTGCTCTCTCTCTCTCTCTCTCTTGCTCTCTCTCTCTCTCTCTTTCCCCTCTCTCTTTGCTCTCTCTCTCTCTCTCTTTCCCCTCTCTCTTTGCTCTCTCTCTCTCTCTTTCCCCTCTCTCTTTGCTCTCTCTCTCTCTCTGCCCTCTCTCTCTTTGCCCCCCTCCCTCAGGTCCGCTCTTTATTTCATCTCGCTATTCAGTTGCTTTTTGATTATTTTTACCGCTATTTCTACTCCTACCTCTTTCTCGTGCATTTAATCACACCACATTTCTGGTGGTTATCGTTGGGTATCAAGCGACATTAAGTCTCTCTCTCTCTCTCTCTCTAAGACAACTCTACATATGATTGGTATTATTATTTGTATTAGTATCTATCATCAATTTGAGAATATATGCTATGAAAACAAGGACACGTACAGAAAAGAGAAAAACGGTGAAATAAAAAAGACCTCATTAATAATTAATATTTTTCTTTTTATCATTCCATTCCATTTTATTTATTTCTTGATTCGGTATTTCCACATATGCACCCGACCTACACACATAACGTAAGTGCTCGTGTGTGTGTGTGTACGCGCGCACATGCTCTTCATTCGGGACCGGCCGATCGATTAGGTAGGACAAGAAATAGAGGAAGGAAAATCAAGTGTAGGGGGAGGGGAGAATCGATTAATCTCTCTCTTTCTCTTTCTCTTCTTTTTCTTTCTCTTTCTATTCGTGTGATCTTCTTTCCCGCCACTTTTCCTTCTTCTGTTTCAAACTGTAATGGTACTTTTACACAGTTACTTCCCCCTGATGTCCTTGAACTAGGTTCTCAAGGACGTCATATGGCATTGTCCTTCACCAAAGGACGTAGAAGCGACCAAGAGAACGAAAGCGAAAACAACAAATCTGCAATTGAAGAAAAATCACTTATTTAAATGAAAAATGAGTCTTTTCCCGCCTCACAGAAAAAAAAATAACCAAATCGGTTAAAGATAGTTTAATTAAATTTGATATAGTTTTTATTTTAATGAATAATCTTTATGTATCTATTTATTTTAATTATTTATTTATTTATTTATGAGCGATATAAGGACTACTACTTCAGGCTTGTGCTGCTATGTAATGCAAAGCGAACACGTTTCAGATTTTATGAAACAACAACAAAAGCAGCAGGAGCAACAACAATACGAATAATATGTGGGCTTGAGACAAATGAAAATTAATTGAAGAATAGAAAGAAAGAATTTAGAGGAAGTAAGGCAATCAGTTTTAAGAATATTGCGAATTTGAGCGAGAGGAACAACTTTAGCAATAGTAGTAGTAATATTAACACAGTGTTGTTAAAGGTAATAGTGATCGTCATGGCGTGTGACCGTCTTCGTTCAAATGACGAATTGGTCAAGCTGGTTTGAGGTAGTTCGAATCTGGTATCAAGTTAAAATACCAAATATTGTTTATTAAAGATAGACAATTTTTTTTTTAAGAATTGGAGTAACCAGTATTTCTACCTTTTTTATTTATTCATTTTTTTTTTAATTTTATTCATTTTTTTTTTTTTCTTCTATTTGACCAACATGACCCTTGACCGTCCAAGCTGTGAAACATAATTATTTACTGAACTTATCTTGCTAGGAGACGAGAAATAACCGACACCCAGTGAGAATCGAAGTCAGTTACACGGGTCTTATTGCCTAACTCGCTAAAAATTACTTCACGCCTCGATGAAGTTGTTCTTTGTAGTAGTTGTAAAAGGAATTGTAGAAATTTTAATTGCGACGAATAGAGACAGTGCCATTCAAAATTTTTTTAAAAAGTGATTCTAATGTATTCAAAACACAGGCAAGATTAAGAAAACTTAGTTTCAATGCATTAGAAAGTTGCAAAAAAAAATACTTGAACCTAAAAAATTCCTGAGAAGGCATTTTCTCTTTATTTTTATAAACGCTTTAACGAAGAATTAACCGGGACATTGGCTCAGCGGTTAGAGTGTTCGCCAATGGCCCGGGAGACCTGGGTTCAATTCCAGGTCGAGTCATACCAAAGACTTTAAAATGGAACTTGATATCACCTTGCTTAACACTCAGCATTATAAGGTACGGTTCAAGGGTAAAGTGGAGCAATCCTGGGAATGGAGTAGCGTCCTCCCCTACACCTTGGTGTAGTAGCTATCGAAAAGGGAGCCTTCGGGTCACCCTCGACTATGGTCGCTAACTTTACTTAACGAAGAATAAAAAATCTTTTTTGATCCCAGTTGATATTTAAACAAAATAAAACCGTTTCCCCAAGTAAGTAGGGTTTTTTTTTTTTTTTTTTTTTTTTCATAAAATATTTGTTCATTATATTTACATACTTGGGAAGGTCCTTCCGCAGGCTAACCTAGTATCGTAATTTACTTGACAAGTAAATTAGATTCTCATTTATCACATTTAAGGCACTTATATCCATCATTGTTTACCACGTGTTAAAAAAATATATATTTTATTTGCCGATAAATCTGTACTTTCTTGGATCATG